>VDFB02027606.1:82087-99460 GCA_007258455.2 Sequoia sempervirens | reverse complement strand
AGTTAGAGCCACTGATGGGAACCCTTAAAATATTTCATGTTCCATCTCAAAGTCCTGCTAAATTTTGGGTTAAGGTATGTATCTGAGGGCTTAAGGTTTTAGTCTACTATCACTATTCAAGGGTTTTATGTTACCTTGGAACCATCTTAAAAAACCCTTGAGTTTATCCTTGCCAAGGTTTTAATTCTCTATTGAATCCTTGTTGTCAGTTCCTGGTCTTTTAAGTCATGTCTTATGCCATCAAAATCCATGAAATAACCGGCCCTTTGGTCTAGTCTTATCGGTTGTCGTATGTTGGGCCATTATTTTAATTTTTTTAAGTCGGGCTACATATTTTGCTAAAATCGTTTGAGCCTTAAGTTTTTTAATCTCATGGGTTGTATTCATGTCGACCTAGTCAGGTCCTTCTTTCAAGACTAACAATCACAGCATGTGTAGATATGAAAATATCTAATGATTTTTCGATAATTTAGAACAGATCTTGGCCATTCCTCATGCCCGTTCTATTTCACTGCCTATTATTTTATTATCATAGGCTAGTAGGAATTAGCCACATGTCATATGCATTGGTGAGCCTGGTGTCTTTATTGAAGATTGCAAGCGATATTCAAAGAAAAATCAATGGTGGTCATTGATTGATGTGGTCGCATCTCAACTGTTCCTCGTGCACCTACCCTATTTCATTCTTCATTAAAATATTCAAGCAGGATGGCGAGTGACTGTCACATGTCAAGTTTGACTATTGGCCTAGTGTTTCCAAGTAGTCAATGTGTGAAGCTTTAAAGTGAATCAACAGTCAATAACAGGTAGCATGGGTCAATCTTGACTACTCCCCGCTATCCTATGTAAGTTCTACCCTTACTGTTTGGTTCTCAATAGAGTGGCAAGTAGTTTCCACATGGAATAACCAAGAGGGCATGAAAGCATTGGAGAAAAGGAAAATATTAATCAAATATTTCAACACGGGGCACATAAAATAAAGTGTGTGCTAGAAAAGGAAGATATAATGCACATGTTCGAGATCTTTTAGTCTGGGTCATTGATTATGTAAGGAGGATAAGGCCATAGGAAATTGGTCTGGATTAAGATGTGAGTATGTAGAGGTCGTGAGCTTTAATCTCACCCCTTCCTCATCTCCCCACTGATGGAAGTTGAACATGGGTCAAGACTCATGGGGGAAAGGGGAAGATGACATATGAATTTTGGATGCAATGACAAAGGAATGGAAGAGCCCGTGTATCAACAGCGAGTGGTTCCATGTGGCTTTCCATCATTTGATGAGGATTGTGGCTACATACAGTTAGACTTTTCAAATCAAGCAGACCAAATTTGGATTGTCCATCAGTTAATGCATCTGAGTGATCAAAGGCTAGCATTCAAAACTCAGTTTGATAGCAAATGAGTTGTTCTGGTTCTCAGAGTGAGCCTTAATAACTAAAAGGGTGTCGAGCTACTGAAGAAGGAGGTTGTATAGCTATTAAAACCTATCTTGAATGCATAATTGAGCATTATGAAGGATAATCTACAAAATTAGAGATCTCTTGTGGTTTCTAGGCTTGTCTAATGTTGAGGCTAGGGTTATTAACCTGTGAAAAGAACTAGTACGTAAATTATTATTTTCTCGTCAGAATTATTGAAAATTTTTGGTTTCCCAAACTTGTGTGTCAATTATGGTTTTTCTTACTTCTAAATTTTAAGGTTTGAAATTCATAAAAAAAAAGTGGTTGGTCCTGCATTGTTGTAATCCATGTCAAAACCCGTATCTCAACCGTAATTTTGTTTTAAGAAACCAGAAACCCTACTTTGTAAAATTCTTGTGTCATGTCTCCTAAAGCACAATCAAAAGTATATTCATCTAAAGGGGAATATTTTGCTCCCAAAAGACCTTTGAGTAAGGACCTTACTGACCAGTTGCCACCCTTGACCATTGAAAAATCTAAGGTGCAATTTCTTTCCTAGGGTCCATAGGTAGTTGAGGGTTTGTTTGATAAAAAATACTCTATTATGGATTCCAAACTACTTTGTACTAGTTGGGAATTGTTCTATGGTTGGTTTAGGAATAGAAACATGGGTATTCTGGTTGGTAACCCCTAGAATTGTGACTTGGGAAAGTTGATTGTACCCAATGTCTACAAGGATGTTGATTTTCTTAAATCAATAGCTACCAATTATGATCTAGTCACAAGGACTATAAGGACATATGATGGGAAGGAAATGGTTAAAATTACCAAGGAAGAAATTGATTATGTTTTCAAACTCACCAAGTGGAGTGATGAAATGCCTAAAATTGATGAGGAAATTCTTAGGAACGAATATGAAAAGACCAAGATTACATTCAAATTCCATGCATTTCCAAGGTATCTAGCAAAGATTAGAGGTCAAAAAACTACATTGGGAAAATTTGATAAGGAACCCTTCCCTGTGAATTATTTTGTTTCATATTTCCAAAGGAATTTTTACTCCATTTTCCAAATAATTGGTTATGATCCTATCATTGGAATGCCCATGGAATGGATGTATATGGCAGACCACATTCAACATCCTCAATATTGCACAATATATGACTATGCATGGTTTTTTTCAAAAAGAATTCATGAAGATTTGGTAAGATTGAAGAAAGGTGCAGATGGAGAAAGGTTTAGTTGGTACTCATTACTAATACACGTGTTTTTGTTCAAAGGTGCATCTTACTTTGGGAAAAGTATGACTTTGGATAGGAAGAAGGATGACTTGTATTTTCCTGTGCAATGTTGGACTACTGTCCTAGACAAGGATGACATGATGTATGACTTTGTGGTGTTTGAGAACTTGTTTGCTTTTGAATTAAAGATAGCCTTGGTTGTGAATATACCTAGGATTCCCATAGCCTTGAATGACTTCATGAGACCTAAGGAAAGAAGGCCTGAGTTGGGAGTTGATCACAACTGGGGAGATGTTATCCCATATCCCAATCACATTATTTTAAGATTGTATGGTTCCACTATTGCACCTCACTTGCTGCCAAGATATGTGCTAGAGAGAATTGGTTTCCTTGAAGTTATATGGCAATTGGGAAGTTTTGAAAATGAGCATTTGTTGAGTCAAGGAAAAGGAACATTTGTTCCTTCTTATACATGTTTCTCTAATTTTATGATGGCATAGGGAAGTTGGAATAAGATACTTGATGTACTCAAGGCCTACTGCATGCAAAGATCAATAGAAAGGATTAGGTATGATCCCTAAGGTTTCATGGCCTGGTTAAAGGAAAGGAACAAGAGTTACAAATTTTTGCACATTTTCCAATTCCCAAAAGATGTGATAATAAATGTGTTTGACCTTTTGGAACAAGAAAAAAGAATAGAAATATGGATTTCTTTCAATAAGATGCAAATAAATATAAAGGAGGAGAATCCCGATTTCAATGGTCTCCTAGAGATTGAAAATGTAATGCAAAAGGTGGAACATGTATCCCAAAATTTTGAGACAATAATGGGCCACCTTGAAACTAAAAGGGGTGAAATGTAAGGATAATGGGAAGTACCTCATTGAAGAAGAACAAGGTGGGGGAGAAGTTCCTGCTATGGAAGAGAAGTCTACACCTCAAGCCCCTAAAGAACCAAAAAAAAAGCTCTTTGTAAGGAGAAAGAGTAAGGAAAAGAAAAATGATGTAGTTCCTACTCCCTCCCAACAAGAGGAGAAAAATCCTTTTTCTCCCATGCCACAAGTACCTCCACCATCTCTTCCAAGGCCAATAGAGCCCAAAATTGTGGATATTGATGCTCCACCATTGAGTGCATCACCACCAAAAGAACCACAGTTGAAGAAGCAGAGGGTTGAAGCAACTAGTTTGGTGGACTATGTTGGTGAAGAATCTGATGATGATAAATGGGTATTAGATTAGGAAATACAAGAAGGAATTCCCACTACACCAGCAATGATTTTGACACAACAATTAAGTATGAGGTTGAGTAAAGTTGGCCTCACTGGGCTTAATGGTAGAGATGATATTCAGGTAGAAGTATGCACACATTTTTTATATGATGATTCCATTGTAAATTCTCAAGCTTTTATGGAGTTTGCATACATGGCTAAGAGAGATGAATATGTCAACAGATTGGCCATATAAATAAGCCTCCATCTAGAATTTCTTGATACCACCATCCAGGAAAAAGTTGAGTGAAATGAGAGCTAGGTTCTAGAAAATGACATCAAAGGAATGTAGAGAATTGGTGAGAAATAGTGGTATATTATTACTCCTAGAATGGGATTTAGCTTCTTCCATAGCCTTTGACGCAATAAAGAGATGTGATAGACCACTTTACAATTCAAAAGAGGAGGCTATAATTACATTACAAGTGTCTTCCTTTAGTGAAAAATGGGATGCATTAGCTATTTGGTCTTTAGCCCCAAGCACAAGGAAGCCTGACATTGTTGAACCTGCACCTAATTACAATGGAGGCTTAATAATAAAGAGGGTGTTAGAAACATCGGTTCTAGAGGCAGAAAAATCTCAGTACATTTTGCACAATTCACAAGGGCCACTATAGAATCAGTAACTACAGAAAAGGAGAAGCTCGGGACATATCACAATAATTTGTTAGTTGATCATGGAAAGCTTAAACAACAAAATATGTAGTTACAAAAAAAATAAGCATTACTAGAGTAGAACTTGTGAAGTTTGCAACCAAAAAAGCATAAGAAAACTAATGTTGATTCGCCTAACACTTTACAAGAAGCTGCACCCCCTGAATTCACCCCTGAAGTAAGTTCCTCATGGGAAATTGTGCCATACAACATGGGAAGTGTGCCTATTTCAATAATAGAGCCTAGTACATTAGAAATGCCACAGGATGAGGAAGATATCAACAGAGAGGAGTTTCTCAAGCAACTAAATTAATATAAAGAGAAAAGTGACAATCATGATAAGAAGGCTTTTTAATAGCAATATGGAGATTGTCACTACAGTATTGGAGCATTTGAATAGAAGAGTGAATAATAGATTAAATAGCATTCATTATAGCTATTCATCCATGGTGGCTACTATAAATAATTTTGACAATGACAGGGAAAGAGTTATTCCACTTATGGAAACATGGATCCCTAGGATGAAGGAATTGAGATTGATGTCCATTGGAGCTAAGTAAGATGCCAACCCTCCTGAAAATTTTAATCCCACTGTTACTCTTGTAGGTAAAATTATGGGGTATAGGGGAAATATTGAACCTTTGGAGATCAAAGTAAGGGAGCTGGTGAAATCATTTCATGAATCACATCATGGTCTCCTTCCATCCATTTTGAGGGTTGATGGTAGCATAAAAACCCTGTAGGAATGGAAAGATGAAACTAATAAAACTATTTCAGATCAAGAAATTTCCATTTGTCAAAGATATGATATGGGCACATTGAAGAGAAATATGTCTATGTTGGCTCATGTAGAGATTGTCTTGTTGGAGTTTGACAAGGAGGCCAACAAAATTGTTACCAAGTATGCGCTTTATAGAGAAAATTTTGATGAGGTCATGAATGTCAACTGGCCTAGTGAAGAGGAATTCTTGGCATGGAGAGGTAGATACTTGGAGAGGGTGGTGGATTAATAAGAAATGACGGGGTGGTGATTTGAAATTTTTTCTTTTGAAGTTTGAAATCATGATGAGTAATAGATGGGTGAAAATGCACTGCATAGCCTAGATTTAGTACAGATTAAGCTTTTGCTAAAGTATAGAAAATACAGTGCATTTTCTTCAAATTGAATTGGTGACAAGTCTACAGATGTGGACATATTACTTTTCCTTTCCTTTCTATTTCTTTCATGCTTTCTTTCAGTTTTATTTTGTGCGTGTGGGCACAATTTTTGAGGAAATTGTTTGAAGATGCCTTTTGGAAGGTGGGACTAGATCTCCAACAACGAATGGAGACTATTCTTATTTCACACATGTTTCCCACCACCTAGGAACTCTTTGTAACTTAAAATGGAATATATGTTATAGTGGTCCAATAAGGTAATGATATGTGTAATTTCTAGCCTGAGGCTTGTTTTTCTCCTTCGTTTCTATAAGAAGGAATTCAAGGCTAGAAAGTAGGGTTTTGTTGAATTGTAATTGACAAAGTGAACTGTAAGCATAGTTTGAGTTTTGTCTTAAGTTCTTAGTCTATAGTTATGTAATTTTCATAATAGGATAGCAAATACAATACATAATGATGCAAATTTCATGGCTATTGTCTCTCCTCTATAATTTTTCTATGAGTTATGAATGAATATAATCAAGTATTGTGTTATTCATCTCCATTTCTTTCTAGTGGATGTGTAATTCCATTCTTGCTTACTAATTCAATGAATTAGTGTAAGTTCTTGAATGAGATTATTGACTCATATGAATTATGTGCTAGGATATTTTCAAGAAGTAATGGTCAAGAATGTTATGAGAAAATTTTGTAATGCAGTGTTTCTTAAGCTATATGTTATTTTTGTTGAATTGTTATCAAGTTGCATAAGTTAATATTGACTCCGTGTTTAGGATATGGCACTAGCTTTAGTAAATTACTCACAATTCAATTCTTGGGTCATTTAATTAGCTAATCACTCCTTTATTTACAAATCTTTCATATGGCTTACCATTGTAGTAATGTTACGATGAATTTCACTTTTCTCATGCTCCAAGTATAAGGTATTATTTAAGAGAACTTCCAACTCTTTTGATACACTGTATTGTTGAGTAGATATATGAGAGTTATCTATTGTTTACAATGTATCTAAATATAAATCATGTGATTTCTTAAATATACATTATGGGATTACCCTCCTAGATTTCACAGAGCCCAAAGTGTAGGAGTAAAATTTTTGTAGCTTTTACTTGTTTGTTAGCCAATCCCTTTAGATTGCTAATTACTAGAAATAGAAAAGTCAACGAGAAATTCTAAAGACCAGCTTAGTTCTTAAAAAAATAACCAAAAAATATTGCATAGTCATTAGATGTGAAGTGGTAGTAAAGGGTGCATGATGCTAATAAATGTTATCCATGTTTTTCATAAGCTAGTTAATCATAGGATTTGTGGTATGGAGGGGATAAGTGGTAGCATTGGGTACATAAGTGGTAAAAACAATAGTAGAAAGAAAAGTGGAAGAACTTGAAAGAATAGTGAAAGGTTGATAATATAAGGATTGCAATGCACCACTCCATGCAAGAAATATTTTCCTTTAGGATGATGAAAGAGCATCATATGCATATCATCAATAATATGACTAGTAATTCAATAAATTCCTTCATTGATAAAAATATGGTTTTGAAATGTGGCCCAAGTATCTATCAATATGATGGACTAAATCCTTCTCCCACATGTGAAGAGTAGCTTTGTGATCAAATAATCCCTATAGATCATGAAATTTTATAGTAGAGAAGGTGGTAAAGGGGTCCTACTCCTAGTTGTAGTAGTTTGGTTATAGAGCTAGACAAAAAGATCAATAGAGGAAGTGATAAGAGTGGTAGAATGATAAGAATAAGTCCTACTATTTAGATTTTAAATTCTACAAATAATGTGATTAGAGAAAAGAGACAATGTGGTGATGCTCATTAAATTTAAAAATTATTATTATTATTATCTTTAACATATAAAATAAAATTTAAGAATTATTTAAAAGAAGAGATTAACGTAGAGATCTGAACAACTAGGTTCACCAAAATATAAATGCAAATAAAACTTTATGCAAAAATATGTTGGTATTTTAAATCTTTCCCCATTTACTAGATAATACTAATGTTTGGAATCCCTTTATGTTCTATGATCACGGAAAAATTAATTTAGTCTTATATAAATTTTATTTCTTGCTTAAGTCATGTTCAAACAAGAAAGAAGAATTAGAAATAATAGAATACAAAGATATGAAAACTAAAAATGAGTATTAGAAATGGAAATTACAAATGAAAAAGAACCTATTTATCAATATCAGAAGCTTACTAGTTAGGATGCTAGTGCACTACATTATCATCCAATATATGTGTTGTCATTCAATGTGCATGTTTTTATTCATAGTTGGTAGAAATATAAGGCTTACTTTTAGAATCCATACTACCTACACTCCAAAATTTAAAACAAAAAACACAATAAGGCACTCTAGAAATCCATAGAAAACTACAAGATTATGAAAATAATCTTATACTCTATATTAGAATGATAAAATAGGCAAAATAAATTTCAAACCTTAGTTATTTTGATAATATTCAAAGAAATGTGTTGGGATGGAAGGAATGTGTGTGACTACAAATGAGCCTTCCAAGGTGGTCAAACCCCTAGGTTGGTATTTTGACCTCCATTGAAATCTAGTTGAGGGGTTTTAATTATTATGTGGGAATTCTTACCCTAGGTACATCTAGGACTAAGAACAATAACCAAACTAAATCTATAATCTTTTTAATCCTTAGTTTATGGGTAGAAAAACCCTAGTGTGTATGAGGATAACATATAAAATGATATGAATATTAGAATGGTGCTATGGACACAAGTAAATTACAAGAAATAAAAATAATAAATAACTGAAATGATAGCTTGAAAAAATCACTTGAAGCACCAAGAGTGAAGGAAATAATTATTGTAATAGCAATGCCTATCTTCAACAATTACAAAATCTTAAAGAAGAAAATTCTAGTATAATAAGAGTGTTGTTCAAGTTCATAAGAATGTTAGAAAATAATGTAGAGCATTTTAGTCAATTCAAAAGAAATGTATTAATGCAAAATATAAAAATATAGGTTTCAAAAATTAGTTGGTAAGGAAGATAATGAGGCATGCAAATGTGAAATAGCTATTAATATTAACTTAATGAATCCAACAACAATTACATTCACATGTGCAAGGATAGAAAGGTAGAAAATTTGGTAAGAAATGACTATTTTATGGCTAAAATGTTAGATGTTAGCTAATAGTGTAGACACATGTGCATTGTGTTGTCATCCAAGAAAATAAGGCAAAAATGACATAGAACTACAATAAGACACCATGCTAACATAGAAAACATATTCACTTACACAAGCATATAGAAACAACAAAACCACATTAGCAAAAAGGGTAGAACAAATGCTAGGATAGGGTTGAATGAACTTTAAAACATACTATGGGAGATAGATGTTACTTAATTGAGGTTGTGATGCAGGAGCATCCAACGGTGTAGGGAAATCTTGCATCACCCAAAAAAAATGTTTTCTTTATTTTCTTGAGTTGTTTTAAGTCCCATGATGGCACTTAAGGGGTATAAGACTGTCAGGCGTCAAAAATAGCAAAAAATGGGCACTTATTGTACACACATAAAATTGACTTAACACCTATCATAACTTGAAATGATTTTGAATCAATTTGGAACATCTCAGAATGACTCTGACTCAACTCAAAATGACTTTGAATTAACTTGGAATGTCTCGAAATGAGTCTAAATCAACTTGAAATGACTTTGAATCAACTTGGAACATCTCAGAACAACTCTGAATCAACTCAGAATGACTCTAAATCAACTCAGAACATCTTAGAATGACTCTGAATCAACTCGTAACCACTCTGAATCAACTCGAAATGACTTTGACTCAACTCAAAATGTCTCAAAACGACTCCAAATCAACTTGGAATATCTTGAAATGACTCTAAATCAACTCAGAATGACTCTTAATCAACTCAAAACATCTTGGAATCAACTCAAAACATCTCAAAACATATCAAAATCATCCCACGATCATCAAACGAAATCTAAAACCCTAATTTCCTTTATTAATTAAATAATACAACATCATTTAAGTGATTCACTTTTTCATCAATCTCGACAAATTAAATAAATACCATTTATTTAATAAAGTCTTGAAAACCCTAATTCTACTATTGATCGAAAATACGTTATTTGATTAATTCACGTTTCATCGTTTCAACCAATTAAATAAATTACATTTATTTAATAAAGTCCTAATCTAATCTTATTTTGTCCTAATTAGTCAAACAACACTAATTATTTGATTATGTCACTAATTCACCTTATTCCTCAAATTTAATTAAATTATTAAATCATAATAATTTAATTATCACACTTTCCCTACAAAATTTGAATAAATAAATCAAACTGTTAAAATTATCAAAAATCAAATCAAACACAAAAATTAATTAATTAATTAATATTCCTCACCCACTTTTTGATTGAGAAAATCATGGATTGCTAACTAAGCAATCTAATTTTGCTAACTCAACCATCTAATTCCTAACTAAACCCTAACTGATCAATCAATTGTTGACTAATCAATCTAAACCCTAACTAGCCAATCTATTCTTCAATCATCCTAATTGTGCAATCAACTTTGCACAATCTTCTCATGTCTAAATCCTCTCAACAAATTTTGACTATTGATCTAGATATTCTCCAACGTGATCTTGATCGTTGATTCAAAAACTCATTTCCTATATAACAAACCTCTCTCCTCACAAATATGAATTATAATTTCAACTTACCTTAAGCAAACGAAGTGTTGTCAAGATCACCATTGATAGAGCTTCCTCATTTCTTCAAACACAAGCATTGTTCATCAAGCTTTTGCACACAAGCAATGGAGGCTTTGCAGTGATATGAACAATCCAACATCATGCAAATACACTCCAACATGGGATGGAAAACTCTTCTTTTGTTTTTTTGAATTCGTTTTGAATATCTTAGGATCTCTATTAATTCAAATAGCTTAGATTTGTACATTTAATGAGTGATGAAATAAGATAGATTAAGTGTTTTGGATTAGATAGTTTCTGATTTCAATCTTACATTCGATCATTTCCTTCACATTTTTCCTAATGGATTCCTTCCCCCTCACACATTTTAGCACACCTAGTGGTACCTAGGTCCTCCTTACTAACATTTTATGAGCACATTTGAAGTCATAAGATTTTGGGAGCCTTCTGGAGACGTTTCAAAGATTGGCCAGCAAAAGCTTGCTTTTGACTATCAAGAATTCTAATATTTTTCCACAAGAAGCTCTCCTTTACCATGGGAAGTTCACCTTTGCATTAATAACAAATCCTTTTCTCCAAAAAGCACGCTTTTGAAGATTTCTAGGTTTGCACCTGCATGGAAAATCTGAACTTTTGCCTAATTTATGAGCATTTGCAAAATTTCTTCTGAGCTTTTGATTTATTTTTTAAGCATTTTTTCTAGAAGACAAGTGCATGGATCCTACACTATTGTAATGACCATCCTTGCTAACATTTTATTTATTTTGTAGGAATTAATGGATTTTTATGCAGGATTTTGAACATACTAACTTGTTTGGTGCAGAGAAGACGATCAGTCCAAGATGTTTGGAGCCACAAATATTTTTGTTTATTAACTTAGGAAATTTCTTTTGGTGCATTAAAATGAAAAACTCTCATATTTGATTTGGTGTTGCTAAAATGAACCATTTTTATGTTTTTTAAGTTAGGAATTTCCTTTTGGTCCTCTAAAATGAATAACAACTCTCACATTTTGATTTTGGTTCTATTTAAAATGAACAAATTTGAAGTTTTTTCTAAAGTAGTAACTTCCTTTTGGTTCTCTAAAATGAACAAACAACTCTCACACTTGATTTGATGTTGTTAAAGTAAACCATTTTGAAGCTTTCTAAAGTAGGAACTCTCTTTTAGTGCTCATAAAAAGAACATAAAACACTTCAATTTTGGGCTTTAAAAATGAACATATTTCATGTTTTCATAATTAGGAACCTTTAAATTTGGTGCATAAAAAGAGCACAAACATTTTTCATTTTGTTGACACATGTACAATTTACATTTGTTGACCAGTTAAGACCAGGCCTGATTTTCTTAGAAACACTTCAATTTTGGGGCTCAAAATAAAAAAAATGTTTTTTGTTGTTTTCACACCATTGCTATCTTCACTGCTTGATGTCCTAAACACTTCAATTGGTGCAAAAATAAAAAAATAACATTTTTTTTTATGTTACTCACATATTCTTGGGGATAACACCGCTCGAGGTGTTTAAAATGAATCAATTTTCTATGAATTGTATGTCATGTATTCATTGATTTTCAAGCTAAAGTGTTTTTTCTTCTCCCCTCGCACCATTTTGGAGATCTTGGGTGAGCGAAGAACATTTTTGAGATTTTCATTTGTTTTATAAATTTTACCTTAGAGAGGGGGCTTGCTTTGAGATACATCCCGCACTGGAGAACTCATTACAAGGTCTCAAAGAATGTTTATTGGTAAGCTATATCAAAGGTTGTGAAATCATAATAAAGTAGCTTCAAGACATGCTAACAATAGACTGCACCTAATCCCATGCCTTAAGTGGAACGTGAATAGTTAAAGAGCCTTAAGTGGCCAGTAGGTGAGTGTCAAATTTCCATGTTCATAGTTACACTAAGAGCCAATTGTTTTAGAAGCCATCCACTTACCCAAAAGATTATTTTAAGGTAGTGCATTGGAATAGCATCGTTCCAAGAAGTTACTTACCATGTTTAGTTTTTGGTTGAGGCAATAAAGAAAATAGGGAAAGGACTCTTTTGCTTGGTGTATCAAGATGGTACATTTCCTTGACATAGCCTATTTGTCCATTCCATCTTCTTGGATTAATCATCTTGGGTATGATTGGTAGGCCTACTAAGAAATATGTACCCACTTGAGCTTAGGATTTTAAAGTGCTTGTTAATGTTAAACTTGCCCAATTGCATTCAAAAACAGTTGTGACATCAAATTATGTGTTTGACTTAAAGAAAAAGAACACATCAAAAAAAATATTGAACAAATTGGTCAAATCAAAAACCATTTGATTTAGTGTATACTTGTGAAAGAAGCCTTATGATTTGCACTCCTTGAAAGGATTTATCCTTAAATGTTTCTAAACATTTTGGATTTTATTCTAGGTTACCTTAATCAAAGTAAACATTGGTTAAACTATGGCTTGGGTGTTGTGAATTCACAACTTGAGCTATAGACATTTAGGTCACATAAATTCCATGCTTTTGAGCCATTCTAGTGATATTATATCATTTTCCATACTAAAAAACATAGAGGTTACAAATTTCAATTCTAAACTCACAATCTTTTTTTCTGGCATTTAGGAAGATAAACTGAAGTTATAAGGTCATTGTTCGAGCCAAAGATTTGGAAAATCAGATTGGTCATAAAGTCTCTCACCCATTATTCCCATACTACTTTTTTTTGAAATAAAAATCCAACAAAACATTAGGATCATTCATTCACTCAAAAATTCTATGATATCAACAGTTACTTGGAACTCATAGATAGTTCAAGTATCTTTCCCACAACATATCCTCTAGACCAGGAAGTGGAATATTGACCCTAGTTCTTCAACATTTTGATTTTTGAAAAGTAGCCACATTCCAAAACAACACTCAAGCTTTAGGGTTTTTGAGTTTCATAGCAAACCACCTCAAAACACCACCACACCTTATGACCATCTGGTGACCCACAACTCTCGTTCAACAACTAGCCCTTGCAGCACCTATTATTCAACCTAGTCTCACTTAGCACATTCAACAACCAGAAGGTTCACGCACATTAAAGGTTCCCAAACTGACATCATAAGTAGTTTGAGAACCTTTATAATTGAGAAAAACAAAAAACCTCACCAATTTCTCATTCCATCCATCATCTTAAATGAAGAGGAAGAAAAAGTAAACATAGCAATTGGAAGACCCATATTACTACCTCTCGCATGGAAATAGGTATGATCATTTTGAAAACCTTATGATATGGTATTGAAAACCATAAACCACCTCACAATACCATTATACCTTATGACCATTTGGTGACCTACCGCTCCCATTCAACAACTAGGCCTTGTAGCACCAATCTTTCAATCAGGTAGCACATATATTGAAGGTGCCCAAACCAACATCATGAGCAGTTTGAGAACCTTTATATTTAAGAAAAACAAAACACCCTGCCAATTTCTCACTGCATCCATCATCTTAGACAAAGAGGAAGAAAAGGAAGACCTAGCAGCCGAAAGACCTATATTACCACCACCTGTGTGGCAATAAATATAGGACCCTCATGCTTTTTGGAAAGCAAAAGATCCTTAGGTTTGGTAAGAGAAAGATCCTTAAGAAAAAATCTATACTTAGGCTCTCAAAGAATTTCCCTATAAAATTTATTTCCAAAGGTTTCTTATCAAGGAGATATTGCAACCGTCAAAACCAGCTAGATCACTTCTATTATCGCTTTGTACCAATAGGCCATGTCTTTTCCAAAGAATGGGAGGCAAGAAAAATAATCACTAAAGCTTGGTAATCATTTATGAAAACCACAAGGTCAGAACATAGAAAAAATGGAAGCAAACAAGACCAACACTAGCATCCCACCAACCAATGCCATAAATTATGAAAGAATCCCTTGGGGCTATAAGCCAACTAATCTTGAAACACCAAAAAAGAGGCCTATGTACACAAACACCTTCAGTGAAGAAATAAATCATAAATAGAAGGAGGTAATTGAACAAAACAACCAAGACCCAAATAGAGTATTTATAGAGGAGGTAGACATAGAGGAAGAAATAAACCAGGATGAATGGTTTGAACATTCAAAAAACCCCAAGGTTCTTAAACTAATGGATAGGCTATTGAGAAAGGATCCAAATTCCTATTTCTTCAAGTTAGCACAAATTGGTGCTAAATTATTGATGAATTTCAATGTAGAAGCTCTCAAGGATTCCAACCTTATTCCCTTAGGAGATAACTTGGTTGTAAGATAGATAACTGAACCTCTAGAGATTCCAAGCATGTCACTTGTGTTCTTACAAAATGATGGTCAACCCAAATAGAACCTTTTATTCAGAAGACCAACTCAAGTTGAACAAGCAGTAGTAGCACAATTGTATCAAGGAGGACCATCACAGTATGAACCACCAAACAACAACCCTCCTATTGGACGTTATATACCTCAAAATACCTCAAACATTGACCCATCCCAAAACATTCAATACCTTCAACAGGGTGGACCATAGGGTCCCCCTCCCAACAGTCAATACCTTTAATAGGGTGGAACACAAGGTCCCCCTCCAAAAAATCAATACCACCAACAAGGTGGACCACATGGTCCCCTTCTGAACCAATACTACCAGCAACAAGGTGTGCCATAGAGAACCCTTTTTCAGTCAACGCATCAATAAGGTGTCCCATTAACGCATCAATAGGGTAACCTTCAGTTTAGTCCTGCCCAGCAACAAGGTGTGCCATAGAGCACCATTCTTCAGTCGACCCATCAACAAGGTGTCCCAATAACACATCAATAGGGTAACCTTTAGTTTAGTCCTTCCCAATAGTAAGGTGTACCATAGAGTGTCCTTCCTCAGTCGTCTTACCAACAAGGTGTCCTGATAATGCATCAACAAGGTAACCTTTAATTTAGTCCTTCTCAATAGCAAGGTGTGTCAAAGAGCACCCTTAGTCATCCTACAACCAAGGTGTCCCAATAACACATCAACAAGGTAACCTTCAATTTAGTCTTTCCCAACAACAAGGTGTGCCACAGAGCGCCCTTCCTCAGTTGTCCTACCAACAAGGTATCCCAATAATGCATCAACAGGGTAACCTTCAATTTAGTTATGCCCAATAGCAAGGTGTGCCACAAAGTGCCCTTCCTTAGTCATCTTACCAACAAGGTGTCCCGATAATGCATCAACAGGGTAACCTTCAATAAACTTCATCTCAACAACAAGGAGCTAACTCTCCTTACACCCAGTAGGGACCTAACCCATTATATGCCCAAAATAGTTACCAAGGTCTCATACCTTCACAATATCTGATATATAACCCAAACATGGTGAGTCAACAAGGCTATTATACACATAACTCACAAATAAACGTGCCAAAAACAGACATGGAAGAGGCCATCACACAACAGGTAATAGGTGGACACCTAAATTTGGACACTTAATTTATCCAAATTTATCCCCTTTCATCTAAGCATCCCCTTTATTTGCATTAATTAAGTAATATCGCTATTATTTAATTAATATCCTTAATTTTGACTAACCCCTAAAGTATCTAGTTAAATAATTAAATACCTTCCCCCCTTTCATCAAATCAATTAAATAAATATCACATTTATTTAATTCCTCATATGCCACATCCTCCATCATTTTTATCTAATCTTAATTATTCTCCTAATCTCATCATTAGGAATGTGCACATGCCTAATTCTTGATTAGGATGTGTCACATCCTCCAACTTTTGCAAGTTGGCCTCTAACCTCTCTTAGCCACCTTACCATCCTCTAATCCTTCATTAACTAGCCTAATCAACCTCTCAAGGAATTTTTAATTCTTTTTATCCTTCCAAGGAATATTAAATTTCTTTTACTCTTCCCCATGTGAATTTTTAATTCACATTTAATCCCCCAATGCACCCCTTGGAATTTAAAATTCCTTCTCTCATCCCCATGAGAATATTTGAGGAGTTTTTAATTCCCCACATGTCCTCTCACCCACATGGGGATGTGTCCTTAGTCAACTTCATTAAAAACTTTTTCTTTTTTAATAAGGCACTCCATTCCCCTTGTGAATTTTTAATTCACATTTAAACCCCCAATGCATTTAAATGAATTTTAAATTTCTTCTCTCATCCCCATGAGAATACTTGAGGAATTTTTAATTCCCCACATGTCCTCTCACCCACATGGGGATGGGGATCTCCTTTATGAGGAATCCCAAGGTACTATGCACCACCTCCATGTCATGTACTATCCTTCCACCTCATATACACATCACCCTTTTAAGCCATATCACATGCCACATGTCAAGATGTGAGGGGTTGTGAGTTTTCAACTCACCTTATCCCTACATCTTGATCTTGGTGGCTTAATCTTGACCATCCATTTCTCTTGAGAACTCCAAATTATCTATAAATACCCCCTCTTTTCTCTCATTTTGGGGAGATTATGCATTGTAGACAAACTCTTGCAAAAAATTTCTATAAGCCATACTTAGCCATTTCTCACACTTGCATCCAATTTCATCCATTATCATATCATCATTTGGCTTGCATCTTGTGCCATCCAAGGAGCATACAACACCAAAGATCGAAGAGCCAACCAAAGGATCGATTCGAGACAACGTAAAAGGTTCCATTTGTTGGCTTTATTTTGTGTTGAATCCAACTAGGCTAATCTTGAGGTGTAGGTTGTTTTTAGTGTTATTTTGCACTCTTTTGTTTGTTGTTCATTCCCTAGCACATAAATTCGCCCTATCACATTTTTGGCACGCCTGGTGGGACCCACAAATGGGTCTCTTACTTTTACGTTTTCTATTTTTTTGACTTTTTATAGGTATAGGTTATAGAGAGGTGGACCTGATCCAATAGACAGGTGGACCTGACCTTTCCCAGGGGTATACTTTCCCTCCACAGACTTCAAAAGCTATT
>VDFB02027606.1:0-81987 GCA_007258455.2 Sequoia sempervirens | reverse complement strand
GACAACACTCCATCCATCATCAACCCCTTTTGGCTTGTACCTTGACTGGGGAAACATCATATTTGTCCTCAAATCTATTTGTGCTTCATCCATCTCCTATCACCTATCCTCCTATCTTGTCTGTCACTTTGCATCATCTTCTTCATCTCCCCTTGCATCATCTCATCCTTTTTAAGAGCACACCTATGTTCTCTTGAACTCACATGTCCTCTCGAGGGGGCATCCTCAATCCCTAACTTTCATCTTCACCCCCATCATCTTCCTTCCTAGTCAATCCTTTGATGATTGGGGCATCTTTCACAATCTAACCATCTTCTTCTAGGTTCTATATTTTAATATTCTTTGAAATGATGTTATTTCGTAACACCATCTCAAAGAGGGGAAAAATGTAGACACCTAAATTTAGATACTTAATTTATCCAAATTTATCCCCTTTCGTCTAAGCATCTCCTTTATTTGCATTAATTAAGTAATATCACTATTATTTAATTAATATCCTTAATTATGCCAAACCCCTAAAGTATCTAGTTAAATAATTAAATACCTTCCCCCCTTTCATCAAATCAATTAAATAAATATCACATTTATTTAATTCCTCATATGCCACATCCTCCATCATTTTTATCTAATCTTAATTATTCTCCTAATCTCATCATTAGGAATGTGCACATGCCTAATTCTTGATTAGGATGTGTCACATCCTCCAACTTTTGCAAGTTGGCCTCTAACCTCTCTTAGCCACCTAACCATCCTCTAATCCTTCATTAACTATCCTAATCAACCTCTCAAGGAATTTTTAATTCCTTTTATCCTTCCAAGGAATATTAAATTCCTTTTACTCTTCCCCATGTGAATTTTTAATTCACATTTAATCCCCCAATGCACCCCTTGGAATTTAAAATTCCTTCTCTCATCCCCATGAGAACATTTGAGGAGTTTTTAATTCCCCACATGTCCTCTTACCCATATGGGGATGTGTCCTTAGTCAAATTCATTAAAAGCTTTTTCTTCTTTAATAAGGCACTCCATTCCCCTTGTGAATTTTTAATTCACATTTAAACCCCCAATGCATTTAAAGGAATTTTAAATTCCTTCTCTCATCCCCATGAGAATATTTGAGGAATTTTTAATTCCCCACATGTCCTCTCACCCACATGGGGATGGGGACCTCCTTTATGAGGAATCCCAAGGTACTATGCACCACCTCATATACACATCACCCTTTTAAGCCATATCACATGCCACATGTCAAGATGTGAGGGGTTGTGAGTTTTCAACTCACCTTAGCCCTACATCTTGATCTTGGTGGCTTAATCTTGACCATCCATTTCTCTTGAGAACTCCAAATTCTCTATAAATACCCCCTCTTTTCTCTTATTTTGGGGAGATCATGCATTGTATCCAAACTCTTGAAAAAAAAAATCTAGAAGCCATACTTAGCCATTTCTCACACTTGCATCCACTTTCATCCATTATCATATCATCATCTGGCTTGCATCTTGTGCCATCCAAGGAGCATACAACACAAAATATTGAAGAGCCAACCAAAGGATCGATTTGAGACAACGTAAAAGGTTCCATTTGTTTCCTTTATTTTGTCTTGAATCCAACTAGGCTAATCTTGAGGTGTAGGTTGTTTTTAGCGTTATTTTGTACTCTTTTGTTTATTGTCTGTTCCCTAGCACATAAATTCGCTCTATCACAGTAGGAATGCAAGCCAAAAAACAAAAGAAAACCTATACTATCCAAGAGATATGCCCATTCTCGTTCGGTCAATCTATCACTACAATACCCTTTATGAAGAATTTTGAAATACCTAGGTTTGACAACAAATACAAAGGAAGAGGGGACCCAGTAGAGAATATACGTGATTTCTCTGTATCATGCATGGAAGTATGACACAATGGCTCATACCTCATGAGACTATTTCCATGCGGCCTTACAGGCCATGCTATGGAGTGGTTCACCTGTTTGACATCAGTAGTCAAAACCTTCGATGAACTATCTAACAAATTCATAAGTCACTTATCCTTCAACACTGAGCAAGATGTCACCATCACAAGCTTGTCCATGATTAAACAAAATCAAGGAGAATATTTTATCTCCTACCTACAACGATGGAGACACAAGGCTAGGAGATGTAAATGGCCCATTCCTGACAAGGAATTGGACATATTCATTACCAACGTCTTACCTGAGATCAATTATCAACTCACAATGTTATGTCCAACAGACTTTGAAGAAACCATTGAGAAGGGATTGAATATTGAGAGAGACCTCATTGCAAGAGTTTCCCTTAAAACAAATAGCTTAAAAGATAGTTTGTCTAGTTCAAATGAGAAACCTAAAGGCTAGGCTAAAAACAAAAATGTCACAAATGATGGAGTGGTTGATGCTAGGACATTATGATAGGCACAAAATACAGTTCAAAAAAAACCATAGGTAGCACAGACAAGCTATGTTCCAAACAATGCACAAAATAACCAAAATACCTAACCCAAGAACAATCAGGTTGTGAACCAACAAACAAATTAGGGAGGGAAATAGAGACAGTACGATCAACCAAGAAGGAAATTCACAGTACTAGGTGAGTCATTGGAAACAGTCATGTGCAAACTAGTACAATGAAACCTCCTTAAAACTAATGATCATCCAAACCATGAGGAACCTAGTTTCAAAACATTGTGGTATAATGAGGACTTGTGTGACTTCCATATGATCAAAGGACACACCACAAATAATTGCATGAGACTCAAGCACCTTATCCAATATTTAATAGACAAAGGGGAGATAGATGTCGAACATCATCTTGGGAATAAGGACCTACAAATATACTCAAACCCAAACCATGCCAAAGGAAAAGACAAAGGAAAGAAACAAGAGTACCATAACACCAATTACACATATGGGGACATAGTTTTAGGAACACTTTCACAAGTTGATGATAATAGGGAAAATGTAGTGACTCTACGAGGTGGAGACAATAATTGTAATGTAACCACCCATTGAGGAAGAGTTACAATTTAAGGAGTCCCACCCAAACATGCAATCAAGTCACCAAATGACTATAGTATTGTAGAACAATTAAATAAAACACCTGCCCTAATCTCAATCTTGGAGTTGTTAAAACTATCACTTGCCCATAGGGAAATACTTAAAAAGGCATTAGAAACAACAGTCTGTAATGACCTCAATCCTAGTAAGTTCCAAGCTATGATTGGTAAGATCACACAAAGTAACCATTTAATATTTTCTGAGAAAGATCTACCCCAAATAACATTTCACAACCAAGCCCTCTATATAGAGGTTAGTGTTCATAAAACCATGGTAAAACAGGTACTGATAGATAATGGTGTGGGCTTAAACATCTATACATTAAAATTTGTAAAACTATTCAAGTATTCTGATGATGTGATTGAAAAAGGAAAGAGTGTCGAGATAAGGGCCTATGATGACCTAGAAAGAAATTTTGAGGGAACAGTTAGGTTACTAGTGCAAATAGGGTTGGCCCTAATAGAAACCACTTGTCAAGTACTAGACCTTGAGTTTCCATACAACCTCCTCCTGGGACGCCCTTGGATCCATGCATTACAAGCAGTCACTTCCATGTTTCATCAATGCCTAAAGTTTCCCCATGAAGGAAAAGAGGTAACACTATATGCTAATCCTGAGCCTTTTCATTTTTGTGCCAAGTTAGAGGAGAAATACAATAAAATCCAACATGTTTCTAGCAATGACATAGAATTCCACTCATTTTCTTATGTTGGCCCTTCAACACTTCCATCCACCTCAACCAAGAACATATCAAGTGACCAACCAAAAATGGAAGCAAAGATTTAGGTACTTGACAAGGGTAATGGGAATTACTATTTCAACCAAGCATTTTGCATTGGCATGCTTCCGCAAACACCCAAAGTATATGGAGTCCCAAAAGAGATCAAGATAGTACAAATGATTTCCAAGCCCACTATCTTCACTAGTTGGGGAGACATGCAAGATGAAGAAATATTTGAGGACTTTTCATCTATGATCTACAAGGACCAAGAAGAACTAGAAAAGCTACAACTCATTTTAATTGACCCTACTACTAGAGGTTATCAATTATTTAAATAGATGGGATATAATGTAAAGAGTGGCCTTGGGCTACACAAACAAGGCTAGTCAGAGCCTATTATAGTAGAACAAAGGAAGAAGAATATGGGGCTAGGATATAAGCCAAAGGATGTGGTTATTCCAAAAACTAGACGAACCTCTTAGAAGAAGTGAGAAACTTTTGCTAGCGTTAAGGCTCTGCATACCTATCATACCTTAGACAAAGATTTACCCGTTGAATTATTTGATAACTTTAGCATTGATAGGTTCCCTCTCAAACATATTCAAACCATTCCCAACATCTCCTACAATTTAGGTACAAAATCTAATGAATACAAGTGGGATTCTCCTTCCTTCATCACCAGATTTGATTCTCTCTCTTCTAGCAATCATGACCTAGACATCAGTGGGAAAATGACACCCAAGCCATATTGACCCTTTCATCCACTTTCATAGGCGTTGTAGATCAAGATGATAACCTCCCACTCCAGTACCTGCAACTCATAGATTGGGATCAACAACAACATAAACCTATTTTGGATCAATTCCAGAATGATGAGGCAATTGCGAAGTTCATGGGACTTTGAACAAACATACTAATAGGAGACCACAAAGCAGGGTTCATCATGGAACTTGAACAAGAGGCATACTTTGGTGGACAGATTGAATCTTCCAGTCGCAAAAATGAAAGAAAGAACATAAAAATGTGATCCCCTAGAGAAAACCACCTTGTGGCTCTATTGGATCCAAAAAAGGGGAAAATAAAGGACACGTCCAAAGGTGAAAACCTCTCAAAGGCACTCGAGGATGGAAGATTCAATCTCCCCATAATAGAATATCAAGAAAGATCTACACTGCTAGAAGAAGAAGTAGAACCCATAAATATTGGCACAACAAAGGATCCAAAGATAACCTACCATGCTGCATCACTGGACCCAAAAGAAAAGGACAACTTCATAGCTTTCATCAATGCCCAAAAGATAAATTTTGCATGGACCTATACTGACATGCCTGGACTAGATCCAACATTAGTGGTACATCATCTAGTTGTAATCCTTGGAGCAAATCCTATAAAGCAAAAACTCATAAAAATGCATCCATAGATAGCATTACTAGTAAAGGTAGAGCTAAAGAAACTACTAGATGTGGGTTTCATCAAACCCATTGACTATCCACAATGGATATCAAATCTAGTACCAGTGTCCAAACCTATTGGGGGCAGAAGGATATGCACATACTTCATAGACTTGAACAATTCCTATCTAAAGGATGAATTTTCATTGCCAAGTATCGACATGATTGTAGATCTAATAGCAAGGCATGAGATACTATCCTTAATGGATGGTTTCTTTGGATACAACCAGATAAAGATCTCTCCAGATTACCAACACAAAACAACATTTACTTGTGCTTGGGGAACATTTTTTTGGAATGTAATTCCCTTTGGTCTAAAGAATGTAGGAGCATGATATGCTACATAGAATCATGGAGGATTATGTGGATGAAATTCTAGAAAAAATAGTCAAAAGGGAAAACCACTTGACAAACCTTGCCAAGGTATTTGATCATCTTGAATAGTACAATTTGAGACTCAATCCTAAGAAATGTGTATTTGGGGTAACATCTGGAAAGTTGTTGGGGTACATAGTATCAAGAAGAGGGATTGAAGTAGATCTAGCCAAAGTAAAAGCAATAATGGAGATGCCTCTGCCTAAGACACTAAAAAAGTTGAGGAACCTACAAGGGAAGTTGCAATCCATCAAGCGATTTATCGCACAATTGGCGGAAAAATGTCACCCTTTCACTCATCTCCTACACAAGGACATCACCTTCAAGTGGGATGGGAGATGCGACCAAGCATTCCAAAAAGTCAAGGAGTACCTACTTACTCCTCCTGTACTCATGTTGCCTATCCCAAAAAAGGAAATGATACTTTATGTGTCTACCACATAAGCAACACTGGGAGCTCTCTTGGCCCAGCTAGATGATAACAATAAAGAAAGGGTAGTCTACTATATTAACAGAACACTAGTGGGCTATGAACTAAACTACTCGCCCATTGAAAGAGCATGTCTCTCAGTAGTGTTTTCAACACAAAAGCTAAGATACTATATCTTGAACAAAAAGGTCAAACTAATTTTTGAGATAGACCCACTCAAGTACTTACTATAAAAGGTGGCCCTAATAGGCCGAATATCCAAATGGGTAATGACCCTAAGTGAGTTTTATATAGAGTATATGGATAGGCGAGCTATCAAGGGACAAATTATAGCAAACCAACTAGTCGAAGCACCCTTAGATGATCATAAACCTCTCATAGTGGACTTTCCAAATGAGAGTACCTTGATGACAGAATAGATAGACCAATGGACTCTATACTTTGACGAGTCCCATACTCAACATGGATTTGGAGCCAATATTCTATTTCTCACACCACAAGGAGATAGTATACCCAAGGCCTACAGGATTACATTCCCATGCACGAACAACATCTCAGAATATGAAGCTCTTATCATAGGGTTAAAAATGGCTATTGAATGGAGAATAAAAGAGCTACATGTCTTCAGAGACTCTTATCTAGTGATCAGACAAGTGAACAATGAGTACCAGACAAAAGATGAAAAATTGCTGCAATATAAAAGGATGGTGGATAACTTCAAGGAATATTTCATCATAATAAATTTTGAGAAAATTCCTTGAATCAATAATAGAGTTGTTGATGCAATGGCAACAATAGGCTCACTACTTGATATTCCACAGAACATGCCTAAATATGAGTTCCTCATGGAACAGTTATTGGTACAAGCATTCGACATCCCAGAATCATAATTGGTATGTGTTGTTAGTTGTTCTAACTCCCCATGGTACCAAGATACCTTTGACTACATCCAGCATGGTACCATACCCATTGATTTAGAGACCACCCAAAAGAAAACCTTCACCTGTAGAACTTCTTGTTTTACCATCTGAGGAGACACCCTATATCGTCATAGTCTAGATGGTATGTTACTCTGATGCCTTGATGCAAAAGAAGAAAAAATAGTCTTACAAGAGGTTCATGAAGGTATTTGCAAATCCCACTCTGGCAGACTTAACCTAGTCCAGAAACTGCTAAGAATAGGATACTACTGGCCCTCTATGGAACATGAATGCATATAGTATTCTAGAAAGTGTCGACAATGTCAGCTTCACAGTGACCTGGTTCATGCACTAGCACAAGAATTGAGACCTATAACCACACCATGGACTTTTTCTCAATGGGGATTAGACTTGGTAGGCAAGATATCCCCTGCTTCATCCAATGAGCACAAATTCATTATCGCAACAACAAAGTACTTCACTATATGGATAGAGGAAATTCCATCGACCAATGTCACTAGAAAACAGATATCAAAATTTATTTTGAATTATCTCAAATGTAGGTATGGAATTCCCCAAACAATAATAACAGACAATGGAACCCCATTCAAAAATTAGGATGTCCAAGGTCTTTGTTCCCAATTTTCTATCCACAATCGATTCTCCACACCCTATTACCCCCAAGGAGATAGTCATAATGAGGCATCTAGCAAAACCATACTGAAAATACTCAAAAAGACTATTAATGAAGCTGGTCATGATTAGCATTTGCAGCTAAACCCAACCTTATGAGCCTACTGAACAACATTCACACACCTACTGGTGCCACACCATTTTCCTTGGTCTACGGTTCAAAGGTCATTTTTCCTAGTAAGGTCAAAATCCCTTCATTGCGAGTTTCACTAAAAGGCATGGTCAACAATGAAGAATACGAGGTATCTAGGTTGAATGAATTAGAACTCTTAGATGAAAGAAATTTGAGAGTGTTAAACCATTTGCAAGTTTATCAGAATCGGCTCAAATAGAACTATGATAAAAGGATCAAGGAAAGGAACTTTCAAGTTGGTGAATTAGTCCTCAAAGAGAATCAAAAAGTACAACTAAATTAGGATGACAAAGGAAAATTTGAACCCAACTAGTTAGGATTGTTTGTCATCATAGCAAGCTACAGCTCTGGGGCATATCAATTAGCTACTCCTAAAGGAGAAGCTTTAGTTGAACCATTGAACAACAACCACCTCAAGAAGTTCTACACATGAAGCACGTCAGAATACCCCAGGAAAAAGGGTAAAAATCTAAAAAAATACAAAAAGAATTAAAAAATACAAAAAAAAAAAGATAGAGAAATAGTAAAGAGAAATAAAATTTTCTTTGAGTGAAAACCACTCTGTGGCGCTCTTAGAATAGGTATTGTAGTGAAAATCTAGCAAACAAGCATTATGTTTGAATAAAACTTGCATCATTATCTATCGATACTATCAATAGCATCCACCTATTCATTTGATAATAAAATAGGGTATCCAACCATGGCTTGTCACTAATTAAGGAAAGCAATCTTGTCTACAACTAGGGGTAGTTTCAAAAAGCTAGTCATGGATTAGATCTTTGAGCATCCTATCATGGTCATAAAAAACACAAAAAATCCAAAAACATCAAAAAAATAGCAAAAGATCAAAAACATCTAAAAAAGCAACAAAAATCAAAAACATAAAAAAAACATAAAAAAAAAACAATATCGTTGGGTTATTCCTTCTCTCAAACAATCTAAGATATCAACATTTGCTTTAACCTCACAACTAGTTCAAGTATATTTCCCGCAACATATCCTCTAGACACATAAGTAGAATAACAATACAGATTATCAATGTTGTTTACCCAAAAACAATTTATGCTGAGTCAAACAGTCGAACTATGTGGTCTCTACATGTACAACATAGGAAAGGCTTGAAATCCCCCAAAACCCTAGGTCAGTTCCCTTAGGTTTCCAACATGCTTTATTTCAACTTAGTCAAAAGAAGATAAAATCCAAAAATAATCAAAAAATGCAAAATCCAAAAACATTCACAAAATAGAAAAGGTCAAAACACTCAAAACAAGCGAACTACAAGCCTTTGTGTGTACAACATAGGCAAGACTTATCTTTTATGAGCCCCCAAGGTCCTAGGTTAGTCCCCATAAAACTTCAAAAACAACATCATAAAACTTAGAAAAAACAAAAAGACCCATGTCCACCATCACAATTTGCAAGAAGACATCATCCATAATAAACAGATCGACACATCACCCTTTGACAAAACAAACAAAGCAAGCATCAATAGTTGGAACCTTCAAGCAGACAATTGCAAAAGAATTTGATCACAAATTGAACTAAAACAAAGCCAAGTATCAAACACATATCTTTTTTACAAGACCCAACAACATCTTGAGATATGTCTTAACGGATTCATTCCTATGATAGACATGATCAACATTGGATAAATAGACCCACCCCAAACAGATATGGCAAGTGATATAACAAAATTGTTTTTATCTTTTTGTTGTCTTATTTTTGTGATTTACATTATTGACTCATTCCTAGGATCGATCAAGGATGCCCATAAGGATTTAGAGAAGAAGGAATGGGGGAAAATGAGCATCATTTTGATTTGTTGTTTGTGGATAGTCTTGTTATACTACCATGGCAAATACTTGCCTTGTTCTATGTGTGGAAGTCATTTTTGGAACATTTAGTGTAACAGTGACATGTTAGGTTCTTAATACCTCTTGTGTTACTAGTTCGACATGTTTTAAAGCTTCTCACCCATACACTCTAACAGGGTTTTCGTATGTCTAGTATGAGAAAGAATACTCCTTGTTTGTAGAGTCAAATTCCATGCAATAGGTACAAAGTCACCTTGTTCATTAATACCCTAGAGCATCATATTTGTTTTCTACATCAAAAAGGATTGTTCAAACTGCAAAATATTTTAAGCAAAGGAAAAGTAACTCATCAACTACTAATTAACATCACATTTCCATCTATCATCAATATTTCTTCTAAATTAACATCACATTTCTATTTATCATCAATATTTCATATAAATTAACATCACATTTCTATTGAATCATCAACATTTCTTCTAAAATTAAATCTGCATAGCAATATCATTTATACCATTTTACATCCACAATATCAGCAATATACATCATGATGATAATAAACTAATAAAAGATAATGTATCATGTATGGGGCATACATCCATCATAAACATCATATATCACAACGGTATATTAATCATCCATAATAAAACATCATATGATACAAAGTATGATCCATCCATCCATATCATATACATCATCATCATATATCATCATCATATTAGCATAAAATGAGAATGAATCGAAGAAGGTATATATCATATATATCATCATCAAAAAAGAGAGTACACCATTAGTATGATAGGATATACAAAATCATAATATCTATATGAGGCCTCGACTGGGCCGATGAATATATGCATACAAAAAATACATGTCTACAAAATGCCTCTAAGCAATGAACAACATGAAGATCAAGTACAAAAGTAAGACCCTGACAGGAAGGATAGAACCCTATAGATCACCAAAATGATATGGCTATCTCATAGAATGATCACCTATACCACCACCTACACCACCAACTACGCCATCACACCCATTGAACTAGGATCTCTGAATCGTGGATGCTGAGCAGCCCCAGAAATGACATCATATAAAGTCTGATAGTAGGTATACCTCTAAAAATAATGATCACACTCTACCTTGAGAGTATCTCTCTCTATGGTTAGCATGCACAAAAGCCTCTATGGAATGCCATCGACCACTCTCACTATCTTGCTCGGCCCTCAAAATATCTATTTGAGCCTCTACAACTTGTCATCTCACTATCTCTACATCTCTGGCAACAGTCATCTGAGCTAATAGTATATCTCCATCCCTAGCTGCTAGAGGAAGACTCAGAACCTACCTACAACCCTACACCTAAGGTGGCTTCTCATCCTGATCACCCTAGGTCCCATCATGATGATCCTTATGATGAGCTCTATCCAACTGCTCTGTGAGTACCTCGATATGATGTCGATCTCCATGATGACTTATAATACCTAATCTACCTAAAGCGAGATTACCCCCAAGAATAGTGAGTCTCAACGGCTTGTGGTAGGCCCACCACTCATCATAGTCATCAAAGATACGTGGATTTGCGGGACCAGCCAACCAACCCCAGCCAACTAGGAAAGTGTTCTAAACACAGTAATGGAAATATCTATATCTAGTTGAAGACCCCATCCACGAACCTCCCGAGTAGTCTGACCGAAACAAGCATCATAAGTATCAGGAACTCGGCCCTGTCTCTCTCCAAACTAATGGTATACATTGTCTGGTAAATAACACTCTAGCACAAGATCAAAATGACCAAGCAACCAACAAGTCTTTCGACAATAGACAAGATGATCTAAATCCTCTGGCCAAGCATCACACCCCAAATAAAGTCTCCACACAAAACTGGGCATATTATCGAAAACTCAACGCCAATAAGGAAGATCCCCAGGGAAGGTATAGTGCATAAAATCCCCATAACAATACAAGTATGGATCATTAGGGTGACGATCTTGTATCCCATCCAGTCGAGTAACTACAATATGCTCCCACACCTAGACATGCAAAAGTGAAACACCTGTGGAAATAGATTTCTCGCCCCGATACACGACCTTGTGCATATCTCTGTACAAGTGGGTGAGAATACATGGACCCAAAGCATACCTCATACCATGCTCCAGCATACTCTCAATGCACACACCCCAACCTATAGGAAAATATCAACCTCAGCTATCAAGAACAATGAGTCCTAAAATCAAACCGCATAAGACAAGCAAGATAGGATCTACACTGTCAGAAAACTCAGACAGATCGATCTCTGACTAATGTACCACCAAGTGTTGAGCATCTAACACCCGCTGCAAGGCAAGGGTGCTGTGTTGAATATGATAAGTAACCAGCTCCCCATGAATAGGAAGATGAAGTATCCTCCATACATCCTCAAGAGTGATAGTCGCCTCTCCTATAGGTAGGTGAAACAAGGATGCCTCTAAATTCCACCATCCCACAAGTGCAGTCATCATAGTGGTATGGGTCCTAATAGGAGGCATATAACAAATGTGAAGTAGTCCTACCACATCAAGAAAATATCACTCCAACACACCAAAATGGGCAATAGGATCGAACAAATGTCGAGGACATCTCTTCCTTGGTTGTAGTACTCTGAGGCCAACCTGCAATCCTTCTCAACCCACAATGTTAGGGTTTCACTCTAAAATGATGGGAGACACATAATAACACAAAACATGATGACAAATAATATTTAGGATGACAAACAAACACATGTTAGGGTTTTGAGAAGAAGCTAAAGTCAAACGCAACAGAAAGAGTCAAAAGTAAGGGTTTTGAGTAAATGCTTAGAAAGCACCAAGCAAAAGTGAGCTTTTCAAGCAAAGAAAAGAAAACAAAGGCATTAAAATAAGTTAAAGGAGAGGATATATGTGAAAGGAGAGCTTTTAGGACTTCAAACAATCAAAGGCAATCTTTCTGATCAAAGGCGAGCTTTTCAAGCAAAAGCTCAAAAATAAAAGTGAAGATCTTAGTCAAAGGTGTGGAAATATGTCAAAAGCATGGATATAACTCAAAGGATTGGATTCTTAGCAGGAAAAAGTGAGGAAACTGAGGCAAGGGCTCAAAAATCAGGAAACTTTTCTTTTGACCTAGAAAACTTAGTACACGCAAAATGAGAACGAAACAAGATGAAAGCGAAAAAGTGAGAAGGTACATACTAGGCCACCAACACCTAAAGGTCGTCCAACCTCCCGAATGAGCTTAGAACAATGTGGGGCTCCATCAAAACATGACATTGCTCCTCAAAAATTGAGAGGATGAGAGAACTAGAGAAAAGAATTAGTTATAGAGTAAAAATACAAATGAGCTATCTAGAGAACTAATTGCCTATATGAAACCTCAAGAAACCCTAATTTCACATAGAAACCCTAATTTCTACTTAGGGAACATTCCTACTTTCAAATTAGAAGATCTTGGAAACATCAGAATGAGAAACAAAGAACCTATAAACTTGATTCTGCAACCTAAACACATCGGAACGAAAATAGAATAGAGTCGTGAGCCTGACCTCAAAACTTGAAATTTTCAGTCAGCCTATCAAGGGGGCAGCACAAAAGCATACCATCATTCCATGAAATACTAGGGCACAGTGGGGCACAATTTTTTTCAAAAACTTGATCTTAAAAATAGAATCTTTGAAGCAAAGCAACAATACTTTGTATCAAAGAGGGGCAAAATGCAGACATGTAAAATTGACTTAACACCTACCACAACTTGAAATGACTTCGAATTAACTCGAAACGACTTTGAATCAACTTAGAACATCTCGAAATGACTCTAAATCAACTCAAAGAGACTCTAAATCAACTCAGAACCTCTCATAATGACTCTGAATCAACTCGAAACGACTTTGAATCAACTTAGAATGTCTCATAACGACTCTGAATCAACTCAGATCATCTCGAAATGACTCAGAATCAACTCAAAACGACTCCAAACCAACTTGGAATGACTCTGAATCAACTCTAAATATCTCATAATCAACTCAGAACATCTCTAAAACATCTTGAAACACATCAGAATCATCCCACAATCATCAAATGACATCTGAAACCCTAATTTCCTCTATTAATTAAATAATACATCATTTAATTAATTCATCTTTTTAGCATTCTCGACAAATTAAATAAATAACATTTATTTAATAAAGTCTTGTAAACCCTAATTCTACTATTGATCGAATAATACAATGCTATTTGACTAATTCACATTTCATCGTTTCAACCAATTAAATAAATTATATTTATTTAATAAAGTCCTAATCTTATCTTATTATGTCCTGATTAGTCAAACAACACCAATTATTTGATTACGTAACTAATTCACCTTATTCCTCAAAGTTAATTAAATTATCAAATCATGATAATTTAATTATCATACTTTCCCTCCAAAATTTGAATAATTAAATCAAACTATTCAAATTATCAAAAATCAAATCAAATACAAAAAGGAATTAATTAATTTAATTAATTAATTAATATTCCTCACCCACTTTTTGATTGAGAAAATCATGGATTGCTAACTAAGCAATCTATTTTTTCTAACTCAACCATCTAATTCCTAACTAAACCTAACTAGTCAATCAATTGTTGACTGATCAATCTAAACCCTAACTAGCCAATCTATTCTTCAATCACCCTAATTGTACAATCAACTTTGCACAATCTTCTCATGTCTAAATCCTCTCAACACATTTTGACCATTGATCTGGATATTCTCTAATGTGATCCTGATCGTCGATTCACAAATATGGATCAAAATTTCAACTTACCTTATGCAACGAAGTGATGCCAAGATCACCATTGATAGAGCTTCCTCATTTCTTCAAACACAAGCATCATTCATCAAGCTTTTGCACACAAGAAATGGAGGATTTACAGTGATACAAACAACCCAACATCATGCAAATACACTCCAACATGGGATGGTAAACTCTTCTTTTATTTGTTTGAATTTGTTTTGAATATCTTAGGATCTCATTTCATTCAAATAGCTTAGATTTGTACATTTCATGAGTAATGGAATATGATAGATTAAGTGTTTTGGATTAGATAATTTTTTATTTCAACCTTACATTTGATCGTTGCCTTCGCGTTTTTCATGATGGATTCCTTCCCCCTCACACACATACTATTTTTAGTAAGTAGGCCTAAAAAGGCTCGTATGGACGTGAAAATTTACCCCAAGGAGTAGAGCTGAAAAACATTTTCGGTCGTGAAGGAATCACCTCAATACCCTGCATAGTTTGGGAGAAATTAAATTTTTCATCTCGAGAAATTTCCCCAATGCAGCTTCAAATTCAGATATAAAACTTTAGAGGCCCCGAAATAGCTCAAAAAGTGGTTGAACCGACCTATGGTGGGTTTATGTGTTGTAGAGTTCATTGAGAGATTTCCAACAATATGTAATAATAGCAAATTGAACGCCTAGATTAAAAGTTATGGCCTTGTGAAGTTGGTCCTCGAAAAAGTGAATTTCATAAAAAAATCTTCCTAGGCCAGAAATCAAACGGTGGGACATTTGGCACCAGAACAAAAAGGAGAAATTTGAACTTTCTAGAACATTCTAGGGCAGTTATTGTGGAAAGTAAAAAGGGTTAAGTGGGGGTTGTAGAAGGTGGCCCCTGATAGTGTAAATTGTGGCTTTGAATAGTAGATTTTCTTTTTAGAGTTGATTTTGTTGTAATGAATCAAGCCAATGAGGCTATAGCATGTAAGCTTTGAATCTATAATTTCATTTTCTAAAAACAATTGAAAGTGAATCATTTTTCTATCTCGCATCTTCTGTGTTGGTATTTTTTATTGTGATTTCTGTGGGTTTTGGGCGGTGTGGCTCTCATCAGGTTGAATTGTAGTGCCAAAATTGTACGATACACTATTTTTTACCTTAAAATTCCCCATCCATTTTATGGTTTAACTTGATTAAAATATCACTTGGATATATCTACAATTTATTCTTGAATTTTGGAAATTAATGGGAAGCAACTCCTTCTTCACTCTATACCTCATTCTTAAGTGCTCAACATACCAAAAATATAAATTGACCATAGCATGGAACTTGGAAGATAATACAAAAATTCATGAAATTAGGTTTAATGATATATAATTATATATTAGTAATGAGACTACTCGTTCCACAAAATAAAACAAGATAACATGATGGAAAATTAAATTTTCATTTTTCAAAAAGTTGAAATTCCATGAAGGTGGCCAAATCCACTATTAATGGATTCCAGGAAACCTTTAAATTTAAATTTCTTTAAATTACTTAAAATTTTAGCAATACCCTTAGAAAATAAAATGCACATCATCATTCTTTCTCACTCACATATGATTTGAGGAAAAAATCACCATAATAAGTTTCTTTTTGCATTTTTATAAAATAAAATAATGCAACTTATAACTATGAAATTAACTCAACAAAATAATCTATAGATTCAACTTCAATCAACCTTATTTCATAAGATTAATATGGCTTCACCTATTGAGGGCATGGCAAATAATTTTTTTATTTCAAATGCATAAATAAACAAGAAAACATAACCTTTATTAGTGAGTCAAAAGAATGGAGAGTTCCTTCCTTGAACAATAAAAACAACACTAAACTCCTTCCAACCAAAGTAGTGTCCAACTTAAAAAATCTCAAGCCACAACAAATCCAATATTTATTCTTTTCAAAGGAGAGAGAGAGGATCAAGCAAGGGGTTTCAACAATCCAAAAGTGTTATAAAAAAATTTATTATTATTTTGTCTAAATTTTCCTAAGCCCTTTATCCTTTTTTCCTTCCTTTCTCATTTGAACTAGATATTTCAAAATTTCCTTTTGTTGTAGACCCCATGTTTGAGTTGGACACAATAGATTAGTAGCACTAAACAACCCAAAAAATTAAAAAAAATGGTTACACTAATTATAGAGAAAAAAATTGAAGATAAACAGCTAAAACTGCAACGTAGATGAAGAACAAATGGATTATACCTTCATTATGTTGTGTGGATACCGTTCAAATAATTGAATTTGGATGCTCTTTGCTAATTTGTCACTATTTTGACAACACAAGGGTGCAATATGAGTGATTAATTATGAAAATGGGTAGCATAAGGATAGCATGCAAGTAGGTGATTAATATAAAGTGGGAACCATAAGGACATAATATGATTCATGGATGAAATGAGGTTGGAAAGCCTTCCTTAAATAAAATTTCCAAATGGAAAATGGAGGGTTGGGGTTAGAGGATAAAATACATGGTTGAGATGAGTTTGTCTGGACGAATTTCATAACTTATTGATAATTGTCAAGAAAAGAAAGAAGATCCTTGATGAATGGAGGAGATTTGAGAAAAAAATGGAAGATTGAATGAGAAGAGAGAAAGTGGAAGAAGATTTGAAGGAACAATTATGTTCACACATGTATGAGTATGGAGGTGGCATGTTTGGAGAGCAGTCTCACACATGTGAGAATTTTGAAGATAAGGTGGAGGTTAAAGATACCTCCAAGTTAGCATGATCACACATGTGTGAGCAAGGAGTGGGATAAGTAAACATGCTCACACATATGGGAGCATGGATTGGGATGGGATACATGAAAAGGAGTAATGGCTGAGATCTTGATCCATGCAAATGGATTGGAGGGTTGATAAAAAAAAAAAAAGGAATTTTTTTTTTGTCGACAAGTATTGATGTGAGATTAAAAATTAGAGGAAATGTTTATAAGGGATTGAATGACTTAGTCAATTAACAAATCATGAATTAGTTAATTGATTAAGTTGGAGGAATTTGGAACTAAGTTTAATTAATTAACTTTAGGGAATGAAGAGACATTAATGAAAAGGAATTTAATCAAATGGTGATTTATATAATTGATTACAAAAAAATTAGTACAAAGAAATTATAAGTGAATTTGAGGTGTCTACATTTACAACTAAGATATTTATAAAAGATAATTCTTACCTAAATATTTCAATAATGTTTTTCTTCCAAACAACTAATAATTAATGTATTTTCACTAAACTTGGCATATAATTATAAATTCTAACAATTTAACATTTTATATTTGTTTTTGATTGATTAAACAGGGAAAAGGGCCCTAACCCAAAAAATTAGTACATCATGATAAGAACAGCAGGTGGTAAGAAACAACAAAAATAGGAAGCCCACCAAACTTCCCCCTCCCACAAACAAAATGCTTAACCAATTCCCATACGATCAAACATAGCAGTTCTATCATACGAATCAAAAAAACTTAATCGAGCATCAGTAGCATCCTCCCCTATCCATCTACAGTACTTATAAACATCAATCATAGTGTTCCTACTTAACATATAAACAACATTATATATATTTAAGTTTTGGCACCCACGGCCATAACTAGTAACAACAGTCCTATAAAACATAGTAGAGATAATCATCATAAACAAAAAGAAAAACAACACAACGAAGCACCCAAGCTATGCATCCTCAGTCAGCCTCCATGCTTTCATCAAATCTTCAACAGTGTCATTCACTATTTCCTTCAACTCCATCTTGCTAGCCAAGTCCTCACCATTGCCAGCAACTTTTTTCTTTTGTTGCTTTTTGATTTTGCCCATACTAGAAATAGTAGCCATAATAGCCTTCTTCATAACAACATCGACTACCATACACACATTCTTAACTGCTTCTTCTAGGGTTTGAATTCTATTTACATTTCCTTTTTCTTGCATACCTTTCTCCAGAACCTTCAATCTTTCCTCAATTATTTCGTTCACCAAATTTTCGAGGGCTTGAAGTTTGTTGTCCCCTGCTTTCTCATGTATCCTCTTTTCTAGGATTTGCATCGTCTCCTCCAATCTTTTAATTCTCCCATTCCCATCATCCTCAGCCTTATCTTCCTCTTTGCTGGTATTTTTGCCCCTCTCTTGATTTTCCATTACATTTCCTTCCTCCTCCTCCCGAGCCATCTCATGTTGTGACTCCTCCTCCTTCCTCCTCCTTTTCTTCATCACCATTACCATCCTCGCTTTTTGCATTTGAATCCTCCTCTTCAGTCGAGTCTCCACCCAAACTGTCAGGAATTTCTTTAGTTGAGGAATCATTTTCCTCATCTTCTTTCTTTTCAACACTTTCCAACGGGCTTTGGGTACTTTTTTCCTCAGGGCTCTGTGTGTTTTTCTTACTCTCTCGTCCTTTCGACGTTGCCATAGCCAGTCTTTTTGACCTCCTTCCACCAAGGTTTAAGCCTTCCATCTAATTATTTATTTACTTAATTATTAGGTTCTTTTTCCTCTAATTACTTAAGCTTACTTAGGTAAAAAAAAATTATGTCTCATATCATAGGATGAGGACACATGCCATGATCTTATTTTATCCTCACATAGGGTTTCTAGGTGGGTAAAGGTACAAAGTTGTGTCACATTTTCAGCAAACTTATCAACACAAGTGAATTTAAGTATTTCTAATTAAAAATAAATTTTGGTCAAACATATGATCTAGTAAGATTCATTCTAGCTAAGTTAGATATGTCCATGACTTTTCCAACTAAAATTGTTGGCTAAATGCATATGTAGCTCCACTTTGAGGCCAATTTACCAAAAAATAAAATTATTTGAAAACCTTGATGTTTCAACAACTTCTAGTCATGTATTTTTTTAATAAAAATATTGTAGTTTTTAAAAATTTATATTTTGTTGATACGTAAATATTTTGTATTGATTGCTAAAAAAAAAGATTTTACAATTCAGCCCATATACTATCCAAAATGCCATAAACTATCCCCAGACCCCTTCAACAAAATACCATAACCATACACTATCTTCAGACACCAAACACACCAGAACCCAACCCAAAAACTACTTGAAAACCCCATACATACAATTCAAACTAACACCCTGAGAACTTCGATCAAACACCCAAAAAGACTAGACAACAAACAAACACCAAAACCCAGAATTACCAGTTACTCCTCCATAATCACACCCTCTACTAACAAAAGATTCCTGAAGATTCAATGCTAGTCCACCCCTCCTGACATTGTAGAGCCTCACCTTTGATATCCAAGATGAAAGGATAATGCTTGACCCTCACACCTGGTAAAAGAGCTTGATGCAAGTCACAATGCCGAGGAATCCATACACCCAATTCTACCATAATCACCACATCCATGGCACCTTCTAGCAGACTATCCAAAACAAGCTTTCAAGCCATCAATAACACCATTTCCTTTGGCACCTCCAAGTCCAGGAGCAAGGCAAGGAAATGGGCCACTATGTTGGCATTCGTTTGCTAGAGTTCTGCCAAATCCATGAATTCTAGCTTGTCCCAATCCTTAAACATTGATTTCAACCATTCATGCCTAATTCTTCCATAAAAAGCCCAAATCTTTCTCGCAGACGGAAAACAAACCGTATTTTCCATCATCTTCGTGGGAGAAGTGAGGATCGCCAAGAGAGTTAAGGCATAATAAACACCACAACCTGTAATAGTGTCCCATCAACTTGAAAAAAATTCCCCACTCCGTCCTCCAATAAGACAAGCCTTCAATGTGGCTAGATGAAGAACGATTAATCTCCCACCACCTTTCCTACATTTAACACCTTCTGCTGCCACCCTGCTTCACCACGCTAGCCAAGCCCTATGTCATCACCCATGTACCTTTGATGACACCAATCCCGGAGTCACCCACTTGGTAGCCCCAGTTTTAAAAATATATATATTAATAGTTAATTGTTATTTATATTTTATTTTAAATTTTTACTAAAAATAGGTTATTAGCACAACATTAGGTTGATTATCATGTCAAAGAAAAACACTAAAACTTATTAAAAAATAAAAAAATATGATGCACTAGATAAAAGAATCTATATCAAGATGGTATAATTTTTTTTTATTTTAGATAAATAGTAAATATGAAAGTTGGCATTGAATGAAAACAACTATGTTTTAGTAAACACACATTTTAATATTTATCATCCACTAAAGTTTCAAGTTATAAATACGCACAAAAAAATGAAGGAAAATAAAATAAAATTTACTATATGAAGATTGATGTCTCATGTAACTTCATTTTTCAATATTTTATCAGCAACTAAATTATAGGGTCAATTTGTAAAAATCTATATTCAAATAATTTTTTAATTTTTTTCAAAAAAATACAAACATAAAATATACTAAAAAATACATATTCTATTAGTTTACATCATTTCAAACTTTGAAACATATATGTCACTTTTTAGTGATTCATGTTTAAAAGTTGGATTAGTGTTGGTCATTTCCTTTATAAAAGTGTGACACAACTTTGTACTTTTTCCCAAGTGTATTATCCTTTTATACGGATTCTCTACCATATAATCAGTAAGATGCACATTCATAATGATTCATGCTTTTTTCGATCAATAGCTCTTGGCCTCCATAGAGCTATTCTCTCTTTCTGTAATAGGTATTTGATTGCAAGTGATCCTTGGGAGCTGTGGAGTTAATTTTTTTGGATATTATGGTCTTCCATTGTAAGCATTTCTCATTATATAAACACATTGAAAAAATGCCTCAATATTGTACATGTATTATTGGGATCTTGCACATCATTTTGTTGCTTATTATACTTGCACTATGATATAAAATGCCATGGGAGGGTTGATGTTTGTTTTTGTTTTTCCATCACACCTTTTTCAAGTGAGTCTTGGTGATTCTTGTCTCATGCATGCATGCCTTTAGTTTGCACACCCTTTATATTTGTTGGTACTTTAATGTTTGCACATTCTGATGTTCTTGTTTCTCCTTCATACACTTCATTTTAGTATCCGATTTTAGTGTACCTATCATGGATCCCCCCTGTCAACATTATGGGGAGGTTTCTACTGTTGGTGCTAATACGTCCTTGCTTTCGCATTAGAGTGAGCTATGTATCTAGTATTTATTCATATGTACCTGATAGATGCAACATACATCAATGGCTAGTTACCCATGCATTTCTATGAGATGGAGCATTTATCATATAGACACTCTTGCATTCTTATTTCTAGAGGCGACCTTCCATTTTCACTTAATCAGTGTTCTTCAGACTTTTGATACCTGTGTCATCTATATTTTTGACTTCTAGATGTATTTCCTTTGTTTTCCATCTGATTCGAGTAGTGTCATTGGGAGCACTCATGAAGATTATTGTCTTCTTGATCCTGATCTTCATTTATTTCAAAGGAGATTCTTCTTTCAGCATTATAGTAGTCATTCTTCGAGTGTTTGCAACATCTTTATGCTTCAACGTGGTGTTCCTCATGTTCATCCTTTGTTCCTACTCTTTTGGGACATTCTTGGTTGTAGGCTTTTTTGTCCTTCACATTGTTTTGGAGGCTTCTTAGTCTTTCACTCTTGTTTGGAGGCTTCTTCAATCCTCCACTTGTATTTCTCTCTTTTGGGGAGGAGTTTTCTCTCACTGGGTTTTTCTCTTTTTTCTCTAGTTTTGAGAGATTTTTTTTTTGTACATGGGTACCTCACCAGGGCTTATTTGTCAAGACCCATCATGCATTCATTTTTAGAGGTTTGTGCTTCTCCCTAAGTTTCACTTAAAGCGGGGTGTTAAAATAAAAATTATTTCCTAATTAATTATTAAGTTTTTTTCTTCTAATTACTTAAGTTTGCTTCTAGGTCATGTTCTTTTTAATGTCTCATGTCATAGGATGAGGACACATGTCATGATCTTGTTTTATCCTCACCTAGGGTTTCTAGGTTTACTGTCCTTTCATAAGGATTCTCTATTGTATAATTATTAAGATGCACATTCATAATTATTCATGATTTTTTGGATTAATAACTCTTAGCCTCGTTGCTATTCTCTTTTTTTGTGATAGGTATTTGATTGTAGGTGATCCTTGGGAGCTGTGGAGTTGATTTTTCCCAACTTCATCAATATTCTCATATGCAATTAAACCTATTTAAACTTCTTTCACTAGCAATATAATAATGCATGACCCTTTTAACTAAGGCATTATTTATTATTTTTTCAACTCAAAGCATTTTAAGTATTCTACAAACACAACAAACCCATATTTCAAAATTTAGTTAAATGCAACACAAAAAAATAAAAATAAACATATGCAAAAGATCCACTCACTTTATGAATTTAATCACAAGACTCATCTTGTAACTCAAATCAAGTGAGATGGAGGTTAAGAATCAAGTGGGATGGACATTAAGTAAACAAGTTTTACCCATGATGACCATCTTCAACTAATCACGATTGGGGAAATTTATATTTGCACATTAAAGTGAAATATCAAGCATACCTATACCATATAAAGTTAACTAAAGCATAGCATAAAACACCCAACACAAGAAAGAATACCCAATGAAATATTATGATGTCAATTCAACACATCTAAATGTAAGTCATCTATGGCTAGGATGCTCCTAATTGTGAGACACAAAATCAACAGTAATCCATAATTGTTGAACCATATATAAATATCAACATCAAATGTAACATATATAGTAAAAATAGTGAAGCTAAAACATTTCAATAGTCAAAACATATAAATTCATGACAGATGCATCTCAAAATCCAAAGTTGGACAACATATACCATAGCAACCCAAAACATCATATAGTGATAAAAACATATAAAATCATAGCATAAGTATTCAATGTACACAATGAAAACATCTCAATGACAATACAAGGTCTCCTCGTAAACTTTAATATAAATGATCATAACATATGTAACCCAAACACATTGTCCACTCATTAGAAGTTTTGGTATAAAATATCATAACATACATGACCCAAACACACTATCCACTCATTAGAAAGTTTAGTACAAAAGATCATAACATACGTGACCAAAAAAACTCTCCAAACACTCAATACAAAATATAAAATCTATGCTCAAATGAAAAAGCAAGGCACATACATTAGTGGACCTCACACGAGTAAAGAAGACCAACTTTACATAAGACTATACCATTTATGAATATGTAAATGTTTTAAATGATTCTCTGACAATAAACACAAAACTAAATAAAAAATAACATAAATATACAAATTTTACCTGATCTGGATCTAATATTTTTTAGCCCTTATAATTTGTTATGTAAAGGATACAACACCTTATAAATACTGCTTAATATATCAAAAACATAAATATACAAATTTTACCATTAAAAATATAAAACTTTTAAGAATAAAACAATATTTTTATTTAAAAATTGATACCGATACGAAAACATCATATCTCATCTATAATCCATGCTCAGTGTTGGATCCCTTCCTCCTAATTACTTTTAGGGTCACCTTTCCTTCTTTGTCATTCCGCGGTTGTGAAATATAAGCTGTAATTTTGCTAATCTATAAAGAAAGAGGCAGATTTAAATAAGCCTTGAGATTGTTCCCAAAACTATCAAAGTTACCTTCCCCTCTCTTCCCTTTGTGCTATTGTGAAAGCTCAATCTGCTATTTGGTTGAAGGATATTATATAACTTTTAAGCCATTAGATTACAAAAAGTATTGGCTTTATGATATCTGAAATTTTTTAAATTTGATCATTTACTATTTTTATCAAACTGTGTAACATTAGATATTGGTAAATCCAACCATTGATCACCATCAATGAAAGAGATATTCAAAAAGAGAGCAGCCTCCTCATCTGTCAGCTGACGAGACCAATCAACTCTCTTAGATCTATCAGCTCCTGAACCTGTGCATTTATATTCTCCATAGTATATAGATCTGATACACACAATCAAAACTCTGCATCTTAAAAAAAGTGAAGAAAAAATAAAAATAAAAAACAGTTATTAATAGAAAGAATTGAATTCAGAGCATTACTGATCTTTGGAAGGATCACCCCAATCTGACCATCCTTGTGGAGCTACTATATCTGTCATTTCTGTGTAGCCAAAAACTACTGTAGAGTAATTTCCCCATGCTCTGCCCAAGTATATCTGACCTGTGCCTGTGATGGAACAATTGACAAAAGAAAATCCTGTTCGCTCTGGATATGTTTGCCTGTTTTGTGCTGTGATGCATCCAGTGATACGCAATGGATCAACTTCTGCAATAGAATGGAGTTCACAGTCCTGAAAGAAAACAAAAGTCAAAAAATGGATATTCGGGTAGCTTAAAATTGTTAATGGGTATTAATAATGCATGACTCTGAATATTGAATTGTTATTATAACCTGGTAGAGGGATAGCCCATGTCCGAAAATGAAGTCAGTTGTTCCCTCAATGTAACAATTGTGAAAATAGTGCCTGCCCTTGTCGTCAAACAGGGTATCTTGAGCCCCATAGAAACTGCAGTTGTAGAAAGCAGCCCTGTCTCCTGATACTTTGATTGCCACTGCCTGAGATCCTGGGGTTCCATTTGTGGGGTATGCGAAATTCTGTAGAAAAATTCAAGTGTTAGTTGTTCTTTTCGAAATCTGATGCACATGTGGTCAAATTTATTTGAAATTTGGGGGAAATAAATAGAGAATGCAGATGTTTCTGGAAAGACAGATACTGGCTTAGTGAATACTGAATAGTAAAAGCTAGGGCTTAAACACAACCCCGCACTTACTTGATGCCCACATTAAATGCAGCCTCTATAGCAGTGTTTGGGTCATAAAGAAGAAATGGGTCACTATCATAATATGATAGTGGTCATCTTTTATTTCTTTTCCCCACGTTCCCATTCAATTTATACAGCGGTATTATTGCAGGATATTAAAAACCCAAAAGATTCATCTCCGAGCACCTTGAGAGAAACAAACCCTAACTAAAAACTGTTAGCAAACTTCATAAAATTGTGGGTTGATCAAGAGGATTTGAGGAGATTTTTTGATCTTGGTCTCATGTGAATACAAAACTATGGCAGATACAGAGACGAAGAGTAGATTGATGCATTTGGTGGCAGACTTGCAGGAAATTTTGGAGGTGGGTTTGAACTTTGGTAGAAGCTTGGGAGGAACATTTAATCGATTTACCGTCATCTTGATCCTCTTTCCGTATTTGATTGAGATGCTGGCTAAGCAATTTCATGAGATTGTGTTGGCAGTCTATTGGTGACCAAAGACTGGCTTTGCTGCTCTATTCTGAGCGAGCCTTCCTCAACTCACTATCTGATGCAATAATCCCCTTTTGTTCCTCTCCCTTATCTAGCTAACAGTGATGTTGATGGTTCTCCATTTTTCCTGTTCAGTTAGATCAAAATCCCATTGTATGTGGTTAGAACAGGTTACAAATTCCTTTATTTCTTTAATGACTCTGCATGCTATGGACAAGGATCTCGTTTTGATACCCATTTGACTGAAGCTGAGGCTCATAAGCCTCAGCTTGTTATCCCTCTTGATTTGGGTTTTTCTTTTCCTTATTGAATTTGATGTTCAGATTGTTGTCTCAGATGATTTTGAGGTGAGAACTATTGAGTCAAGAAACTTAGAATTGTGCACCAAGTTGAGTGCATTCGTCTTCCTTTTTTCAAAGGGAACAGATTATACAGCCGGTTGTTTGCGGTGGATTTTTAGACAGACTAAAAAAAGATTGTTTATCTGAGACCTGATAAAGTCATCCTATAGTTTTAACAATCGTTTTCTTAGAAGGACAAGGAATTTTTTATTATGCAAGTTTTTTTCTTCATTGGGATTATATTCTATGATCTTATCATCAGGTTGAAATATTGACAATGTTTGACAATATTTTATGATTGAATCATTTTTGTGTTTATTTTATATGTTGACAATGTTCTGACAATCTTTTCATCAACATAAAAGATATTCAAAACAAAAAACAGCTGAAATTCAATGCTGCAAATTCTCTGTAGCTTACATTAAAGCTGATGTCATTGGCAATGAAGTCTGGTGCATCAACTGTAACAGAAGCACTAGATCTTGTGCTACCAGAAGTGGCAGCAGTGTCATTCCAGCAAATATGTGTAACATCACCACCTTGGCCTTGAAATGTGATATTAGATTTCCTCCTCCATACATGGATTTTTTCTCTGCACCCACGCATAAATCAAACACTCAATTCCAACAACTATTAACTAAAACACAAGATAACAGCCATAGTTTATTTCTATAAGAAATCCTGGATTCCAAGATCAATAAATGAACAAACACAATAGACAACATAATAGATTCAAACTGAGACTCACAAGTATACGCCTGCATTTATCTGTATGACAATCCTTTCCATGTTATTATCAGGCACAGATTCTACTGCTTCCTGAATAGTTCTATAATCCCCAAAACCCATTTGATCCACAACAATTTGTGCACCTTTCTCAAAGTAACTAACTATTCGTCTTGTTGGTGTATTGGTTAATACACACTATTCTCTGAAAACTGAGCCAAAACTTTCGACTGTCAAGGTATGGATTTGCTTGGTAGGACATAAAGAATTGAAACAGACAGATAAGAGAGGAAGCAGTCGAAAAGGTGATATGAAGCCAAGGTGGCTGTTTCTTGACCTGCCCATAGTTTTGGCTATTGAAAGGAGTTTGAGATTAAATCAATGGGGGCAGATGTTGATGTAAAGGATGGATTCCAGGAAAAGTATATGATAGAAGGATCACACAACTGCATGTATCATGCCTGGAACTGTTGGGAGTGTGTTATCATGTGAATGAAAAAGTTGCATAACTAACTAGGTGCCTTATTGTGTGCACAATGATGTCATTCTCTCTGGCCGCCAGTGGGTCCTTTACATAATCTATATTATTTTTAATTTGGAAGGTCACGGGGGAGGAGATCCTTGCAATTATTATTAAATATAACTGGGAACTGATATTGGTGTAATGATTGATCTTTGGAAGTTATTTGGAGACATTTAAAAATTATATTAGTTGAATTTTATAAAAATTGAAAAATCTAATTTTATATTTTTCTCTCATGGATAATGAGATTTGCGATAGTGAGAATATTTTTTCATCATGATTAATTTAATATTCTTGTGAAGGATGATGAGATTGATATTGTTAATGTTATTTTTTCTATAAACATTTGAAACACATTTGTCTATTAGTCTAGATATCTTATATACATATATTTAAACTAGCACTTGCATCAAAAGGAGGTGCAATGGTTACGCCAATAGAAAAACACATGTAAGTTAATATGCTAGCGAGTACAATTCTAAATACTCAAGGATCAAGAATTATTGAAAATCTTAGCCAAAAGAAATTGACAACCCTCGTGAAATGTTTCTCAACTAAATAGATATATCAACAAGATACAAACAATCACCCCAAAACAAATAAAAATATTATATAAGAGAAATGATGTCACATAGGGAAATTTTGATATGCCATAATTAAACAAAACTTGACTTTAAAATAGTACTATCCACATAGAAAATCAAAGGAGAGGGGAAATTGCTCATGTGAGCCCTTAAATGATTATCTTGTCTAGGAAAAAGTAACCTAAACTCTTATTTAAGGAAGCATATGTTAGAATACCAATTTTTTTATTTGATGCAAACCTGGGCATAAACTATATTATCTTATTTTTTTACTAGACATAATGAGCTTTAAAAGCTTATGATCAAACCGGTACACAAGACCTACCAAAGTGTGTCTATTTATACAATAATCATTTGTAGGATGTATAGCATCGTGAAGGTGTAGGTGTTGTAGCCCCCAATCAAGCCAACATGATTGGTACATGTGATATGGGACAAGACCTACCAAAGCTAAGTTGAAAATAATGACGGCTGTATAAAACCTCAAAATACAAACAATTTTCAACAATGGATGTGACAAGAAATGCAAAGTATGTGTTTGTGTGACCACACCACAAACACCTTTCAATGGAAAATTCAAAGGAGAGGTTGATGCAAGAAGTTGGGTTCACAAAAAAGCTCAAAAAGTGGAAGTGTTTTTGCTCTTTTTCAGAATTTGTCACACTTGGACTGAAAATTTGAGGCACTTACACAATAAATCTTAAAAAAAGTCAGTAAAATGAAATTTATCATTTTGAATCTAGTTTCCAAATATGTAAATTATTCAAATACCCAGATTATAAAAATTAAATTTTGATAGGAATCTATAAAAACCACTTTTTAAAAGTCCCTGTTTCTTTACCATACCATGCACATGTACGGACACCACTTTTTGACCCAAATAAAAGTATTTTGCTAATTCCTTTTGGGGAAAGAGAGCTAACAACATGAAGATTGATGAGGAAATCTTTTTGTAATTTTTTTTTTAATTTTTTTTTTTATTGAATTTCATTGGCCTTAATTGTTGTTTTTAAAAATCAACGTGTACGGATAGCATAATTGGACCTAAACTAAAAAAAATTGAATCTTTTTTTTCATTGTGTAGAGAATTTTCTGAAGATTGATGCCATATAATTTTTTTACAAGATACTTAACCAAAAAAAAGTTATTAAAAAACAAAAAAAGCCTGATATTTCAAGTTTAAAGACTAGTTTGCTTAGAAATTAATTAAAAAATAACAAACATAATCCAATCTTAATAAAAATTATATATTTGGAAACTAGACATCATGTTCTCTAATGGGTTTTAATTTTATAGATTGATTCAAAAAAAATCCATCAGCCATATTGCCAAAGTTGGACATTCTTCTTCAATCTGTCTTAGTTTTTTAGTTGCAAGTCAAAGGCTAAGGCTCGGATTGCCAAGTCTTTCCCGAGTCTAAAACCAAGGCTACATGTGGGTTGAGAATTTAATTTTTTAATAACGCATACGTGTTTCATAACGCATACATGTTACCTATTTACCCATTGGGTAAAGGTAACACATACGTGTTATATAACATGTACGCATTCCTAAAATAGAATGCGTATGCATTTTATAATGCGTATGCATTTTATAATGCGTACACATTTCTTATATAGTCATTTTTTCTTGATTTGGAAAATACTAATAAAACACGTTTTTTCTGCAACATTCATTTTCTGCAGTACGGTCCGAAAGCGCCATTTTCTATGTTTTTTATTGCAAATTTGTCTTGTGCAGGGCATATTTTATTCAAATTGTTGGAAGAGACAAGTGCAGGTTGAATTTTCTGAAGTGGAATCAAGTACAAGAACATTTTACAAGAAGATTTGGAAAAAGAGAACTTTTGGATGTATTCATGATGTTTTTGTACTTCAAAGTTTATAGAAGAAAGGATCTTCATACTACATAGTTTTATTTGAATATTTGAAGGAGATGGAAATTTGAAAATAGGTTACTTGAATCATTTGTTTTGTCATCAAAGAAGATTTGGTAACCATGGGATCAAAGCAAAGACAAATAAAAAAATGTAGAAAGTTAATGACACCTGAAGAAATTCAAGCAAATAAAGAAATGGAGGCAAAAAGACAAAGGGATAGAAAAAAAGGATTTGTCAAAGGAAAAATTTGGAAGCATCTAGTTCCATGAATGTTGAAGAGGAAACCATGAATGATGAAATGAATGTAGATGATGCAAATGTGGAGATAGTGAATATGGAAGAAAATGCAATTATGGAGACAAACCCAATTATGCCTTTAACTTCAACTTTGAATGATATGGAAATAGTACCTATGCAAACAACTTCGAGTATGTCTTCAAATCCACCTCCCAATGATATGGAAAATGCACCTATTCAAACAATCTATCTAGGTATGTTTTCAAACCCAAGTCTTGATAATATTGATCTTGGTTACAGTTTAGATGAAGTTGGCTACACAATTGATGATATCAATAATTCTAGGGTTGAAACAATGCAAAAACAAAAAAATGATGAAATTATATCTTATGAAAATGCAAATGAGAATGAAATCTCTCATATTGATGAAAATGAGAATGAAATCCCTTTTACATTTGAAAATGAAAATGAAACCCCTTGTATGGATGAAGGTGAAAATGTTTTTTTTACAATTGAAAAAGAAGTGCTAGATAACCTTTGTGGTAAAGTTTCATGGAGACAAATTAGAACTTATGGAAATAGAATATATAAAATGTTTTTTTATAGAAAGAAATTAGGATTCCAATGTCAACTCATGGTGCAATTGATGAGAATGTCGAAAATGAGAAAAGTGATGAAAAAATTAGGTATTTTTGTAAAACCAAAAAATAAATATGATTCAGTAGAACAAGTCATATCTAGTGTTGTTAATGCTATTGATTTTATAAGTAAGAAAAGTTGATTTAAAGATAAGAATGTGGCTCATCGTGCAATAACAACTACTCTAGTTAATAAAGCAACTTCAAATAAAAAAAATGTTAAGTAAGATTAGTAAATGTATAAAAGTAAATCCCAAAACTTTGATAAGAGCTGCTAAAAGAAGAGAAAGTATTGAAAATGATCCAATTAATCAATGTTGGAGTTTTAGTGGTAGACTCCCAAGATCAGACATGAAATTAACTAATGAAATTAAATCTTTAATCAAAAAAATTTGGCATGATAATACAAAAGTATCACCTAACATTAGAGATGTCTTAAAATTAAGGGTGAGTTCCAAAATTTGTGAACCTCATCCAAAGTATCTCTTAGATATGACTCAAACTGAATTATATAAAAAAAAAAAGATGCTTTAATCTTACCATTGAATATTAACATAAGTCAAAGATCATTCGAAAAGTGTAAACCTTGGTATGTTAGAATTAATAAGCAATGAATCTCTTGTTGTTGTAAGACTCGTGTACAATTTTGTTATTATTATGATAATTTTTGATATATACAATGCACTTTGCATGCTAACCAAATTATGCAGGACATTTGTGGTATTAATATGCCACCTGAAAGAATCAAAAAATTTATAGCAAGTTTGTTTTTTGAACCCTCTAATGGAAACTTATTTTATTCAAAAGCATGTATTTCTGGAGAATGCGATAGATGTGGTAACTTTTCATTATTATGAGAATGTATGCATGAAAGTAGTTAAGATGAATTTGGACAATAATTATTGGGTGTAAAAAAAATTTAAAATGTTGAGTATTTTTTAAAAGATGGAAAAGATGGAAAAACGTTATGAGCTAATTGTGGAAAAATTTAGTGTGCATGCATTTATTAAAGAATTTAAAGATAAGATTGTACCTAAATATGTTCAACACTCTCAATATTCCCATTGGCTTGATAATCAATTTTGTTTATGTAAAAACACATTCACAATTGGAACAATATTGTCAGTTGTTGATTTTGCTAAAAATTATACTCTTGCTCCACAAGAAGAAATTCAATCACAGTATTATAATTCAATGCAAGTAGTTATATTTGTTCATATTATTTATAGACATGCAGATGATAGTAGAGAAGATAATAGAAATTTTTTGAGAGAGTACCATTTTATGTAAGTGATAATTGATTACATTCATCTGAGTTCGTTCAATATTGGTTTGATATATTTTATAAAAATTTAAAAGAGGGAGGAATTCAAATGAGAGAATATCTCATATGGCTGGATAATTGCACGAGTCAATTCAAAAATGCTAGAATGTTTTATTGGTTATGTAGATTTCATAAGGAAAATAATATCCAGCACATGTGGAGTTTTTTTGAAGTTGGTCATGGTAAGGGAGAACACGATGGAGTAGGTGCATGTGTGAAAAGAGCTCTTGCTAGAGAGCAAATAAAATTTGAGGATGCTGTAAAATTTAGAGATGCACGTGCAATTGTAGATTGGTGCAATACCAAATTAACTAAAAGAACAAGTGAGAGCTCAATAATTCGATGCTTCTTTTGGTTAGTTGAAGAAAATGATATTTTTTCTCGACAAAATTGTGAAACAACTAATGGATCTACAAAATGGCATTTGTTTAAGAGTTCGAATGCAAACACATGGAAAATATGGACAAGGGATTTGGCATGATTTTGTAAATTTTGTATTGTAGGTGATTGGGAGGCGTGTAAAAATACGGAATGGGTCGATCAATGGCAACAAAGAGCCTTAAAACCTACATCAACACATGTTCAACATGGAACGATAATTGAAGATAATCAAGTGTTCACATCAGATGATTATGATTGTGTTTCGGATCTTGTACAAGAAGGTACATTATTTATTGAGTTGAATTTTATATGTATGCATGTTTATATGTGAATTAAATATAAGTCACTCTTTATTGAATTTTTTATTTATTTTTGTAGGACATGTGTGTGTTGTTGTTGCACTTGAGGGGAATGAAGAGGAGACAAAGTATTGGTTGGCTAGATGTGTTGAGAGAAAACATAAGTTGGTACACCCTAGAGTGGATGATGACAACTTTGAGTATCCAACTGGTTCAGTGGTTGTTGTTGGCACCTAGCTTCAAAATATTTGATAAGAAAGAATGGCTTGCCTGCATTTGAAGATTATGAAAGACACAAGAATATTATACATTATTCATATTTGATTTTGGCAACTAATATAAAACTAGTTAGATATCAAGGGAGGCCTGCTAATAAAGTTTTATGGACACTTTCAATGGATGATCATGAGACAATCATAGATGCATTACAAAAAACAGAGGATGCAGATGGTACAATGGAGTAAATAAATATTGGTAAGTATATAGTTGATATATTTAATTGATAGTCGATATGTAGTTAAAAATTTATCACATATTCATGTCTATATATATATATATATATATATATATATATATATATATATATATATATATGTCTTTAGTCATTTCCTAATTAAAGCTTTATATCATTTTTTGTTTCAGGTCTCCCAAAACTGGATGCTTTACAAAAAAGAGAGGAGATGCATATATATTACAATGGAATTTGAATTTAGAGACATGTAACTATATATAGCTCTAGATACATTTAATTGATAGTATAAATATAAAACTAAATTTAATTCATTGTCATTTTATAAAAAATTTATAATTGATTTCATATCCCCTTAAGCCATTCTCTTAAAACCCCTTCATCCATCCTCTTATGTACCATTAATCCATCATCTTGCATCCCCTTAAGTCTCTCTATTAATTCCCCTTAATCCATTCTATTAGGACCCCTTAATCCATATCCTTGTATATCTACCCTTAATACATCCTCTTGCATCCCCTTAAGTCACTCTCTCAACACCCCTTAAGCCATCCTCTTAGGACCCCTCAATCCATGTCCTCATATATCTACCCTTAATCCATCCACTTGCATCCCCTTAAGTCACTCTCTCAACACCCCTTAAGCCATCCTCTTAGGACCCCTTAATCCATATCCTCATACATCTACCCTTAATACATCCACTTGCATCCCCTTAAGTCACTCTCTCAACACCCCTTAAGCCATCCTCTTAGGACCCCTTAATACATATCCTCATATACCTACCCTTAATCTATCCACTTGCATCCCCTTAAGTCACTCTCTCATCACCCCTTAAGCCATCCTTTTAGGACCCCTTAATACATATCCTCATATATCTACCCTTAATCCATCCACTTGCATCCCCTTAAGTCACTCTCTCAACACCCATTAAGCCATCCTCTTAGGACCCCTTAATCCATATCCTCATATATCTACCCTTAATCCATCCACTTGCATCCCCTTAAGTCACTCTCTCAACACCTCTTATGTCATCCTCTTAGGACCCCTTAATCCATCCACTTGCATCCCATTAAGTCACTCTCTCAACACCCCTTAAGCCATCCTCTTAGGACCCCTTAATACATATCCTCGTATATCTACCCTTAATACATCCACTTGCATCCCCTTAAGTCCCTCTCTCAACACCCCTTAAGCCATCCTCTTAGGACCCCTTCAATTGTATCCTCGTATATCTACCCTTAATCCAAACCTCTTCCATCCCCTTAAGTCTCTCTATGGTTCATGAGATGATTAGAATAAAAAAATCTATATGGGTTAATGGTTTAGGGTTCATCTCCTAATCTTTAGGTCATATGGTTTAGGGTTTAGGGTTTCTAGGGTTCATGAGATGCTTAAAATAACAAATCTATATGGGTTAATGGTTTAGGGTTCATCTCCTAGGATTTAGGTCATATGGTTTAGGGTTTCTAAGGTTTATGAGATGCTTAGAATAACAAATCTATATGGGTTAATGGTTTTTTGGTTCATCTCCTAGGCTTTAGATCATATAGTTTAGACTTTAGGGTTTCTAGGGTTCATGAGATGCTTAGAATAACAAATCTATATGGGTTAATGGTTTAGGGTTCATCTCCTAGGCCTTAGGTCATATGGTTTAGGGTTTCTAGGGTTCATGAGATGCTTAGAATAACAAATCTATATGGGTTAATGGTTTAGGGTTCATCTCTTAGGCTTTAGGTCATATGGTTTAGGATTTATGGTTTCTAGGGTTCATGAGATGCTTAGAATAACAAATCCATATGGGTTAATGGTTTAGGGTTCATCTCCTAGGCTTTAGGTCATATGGTTTAGGGTTTCTAGGGTTCATGATATGCTTAGAATAACAAATCTATATGGGTTAATCCACAATATTGCATCCCTTAATCCACCCTCTTGTATCCCCTTAAGTCATCCTCTTAAAGGACCCTTAAGGCATATCCTCTTACATCCCCTTAATCTGCCCTTTTTACATCCCTTAAGTCACTCTCATAATTCCCCTTAAGCCATCCTCTTAGGTCTCGTTAATCCATATCCTAAGGTTCATGACATGCAACCCCTTAATCCACCCTCTTACATCCATTTAAGTCATTCTATCAACTCCCCTTAACCCACCCTCTTAGATCTCTTCAAGTCATTCTATCAACTCCCCTTAATCCACCCTCTTGCATCCCATTAAGCCATCCTCTTAAAGGACCCTTAAGGAATATCCTCTTACATCCCCTTAATCCACCCTTTTGCATCCCTTGAGTCACTCTCATAATTCCCCTTAAGCCATCCTCTTAAGACCCGTTAAGCCACATCCTAAGGTTCATGACATGCATCCCCTTAATACACCCTCTTACATCCCTTTAAGTCATTCTATCAACACCCCTTAATCCACCCTCTTACATCCCTTTAAGTCATTCTATCAACTCACCTTAATCCACCCTCTTACATCCCTTCAAGTCATTCTATCAACTCCCCTTAATCCACCCTCTTGCATCCCCTTAAGCCATCCTATTAAAGGACCCTTAAGTCATATCCTCTTACATCCCCTTAATCCATGATCTTGCATCCCTTAAGTCACTCTCATAATTCCCCTTAAGACATCCTCTTAGGACCCGTTAAGCCATATCCTAGGGTTCATGACATGCATCCCCTTAATCCACCCTCTTACATCCCTTTAAGTCATTCTATCAACTCCCCTTAATCCACCCTCTTACATCCCTTTAAGTCATTATATCAACTCCCCTTAATCCACCCTATTGCATCCCCTTAAGCCATCCTCTTAACTTCCCTTAAGGAATTCTCTTAGGACCCTAATCTCTTCTGATCTCATCATCTCATTATCTCAGTAATTATTTCTTCAAGACAGTGTGCAGATTATCAGTGGAGTCTCAGTGTTATCAAGTTTATCAATTTGTGGTTGAACTCAGAACTTTCAATCATGTGTTTAATATTGATTTATATGGTTGTATTAAACATCAATATACATTATATATGTTTGTTCAATGTATGAAATTTAATGAACTTATTAGTCACTTTTAAATATCTTGTTCAAATTTTATATTTTATACTTTTCATGTCTTGTATTTACCACATTTTATATAATTTTTCAATTGTATAGATTATACATTTTGTACATACAAGGAGATAGATTTTTTGTTTATTGATTCAAATATTTGTTAGAATTGGAAAATAGTTAAAATTACCTACCCTTAATTTAGTATGAATATGATCTAAACTATTTAAGAGATAACTTGGTGTCACCTAACCATGTGATAACTTATATATATGAAATTTGATTCTAGATAAGAATTTATATAGTGCATATATTACTTGAAAATTAGATAAAATATCTATACATACATGAGTGTATATAATCATCAAAATGAACATAGCATGATCATAATTGACTGCATATATAATCATCATATTAAAGTCAACTAATATAAATAAACACAAACATGATAATATTAATTGATATAATGTATGTGAAATGGTCCATGAAATAACATGTTCAAAATGTATATGTCAAGTCCAACATATATATTTAAATAACACTAGAGATCTAAAGTCCATAAAATTTAAAACCATCTAACTATCAAGGTGATCAGTAAAATCAAGTCTCCTCTTTGTTCCATGTCGACCAAATGTACCCACATCATGTTGTAAAAGAGTACAAGAAACTTGAAATTAGATTTAAAGTTATTTAGAAAGTTTGATATAATTAAACATATTTAAACTTGAAAATATAAACTTTTAGATAAAAATAAATTTAATTAAATATCTAGTAAATACAGTAAAAATGATTTTTAGTATGCATAAATTACGATATGATCATGTGAATCTACTAGCACATTTTGTTCAACGGGTAGCATAACTGTCACTTGAGAAGATCCAAATGCTTGATCTACTATATCATGCATATTCATATAAAGCAAACAATATGTTAAAACCTCAAATATATATATATATAAAAGGTCCGTAAAAATTGTATAGGAGATTTAGTAAAGTTTACAACCTCGAATGATATGACCTCATGATCACGCACCTGAGATTGCCCATGCATAAATGTTGACAATGTCTTAGGTGTGCCCACCATGGGTATCACATGAAATCCCTGCTTATAGATGTACAACAATTTATATAGATCAAATTCACACATGTGTATGTAAATGAACAAATTAAATTAGATCTATGATGTGTATTTAATTTAAACTTAACAAACTTTTGAAAGCACACACCTGAGCTGATGATGACTCAGGAGCTCTCACCACAACTTGTGGTTGGTCAATACCAGGTATCGTATGACCTCCCTACATCTAGATATAATATACCATTTCACACATGTGTACAAATTCAAATTAAATTAGATATATCCACACAAATTATTTAATATATATTGGTTCAAGTTCCTAACCAAAAGGTGAGCCCACATCTACAACACTCGACATATAGACACAATCATATTGAGTTTCAGGCATCATCTCATCATGCATCTACACCGAACACTTCTTGAATTAATATTATATTATATATATAATTTGATGTTAAATTATTTACATGAATTTTTCACATTTCAAAAAAAATAAGTTTAAGTTCAAAAGATGAACATACCTATGTAGGATGATCCTCAGAATATAGTAAATTCATATATGACTCTGTCCCAGATGCATGTGGGTCACCTGAAGTGAATTCCTGAGTATTCCCATAGCTCGAGCCTCCATGCTCTCTATTGGCCACTTCAGTCGTCCGTGTGTAGTCTGATGAGTGAGATGTCTTGAAAGAAAACTCAATGCTCTTAATGTCAATAACATCGTCTACTGCTAAAATGCAGTGGGAACACCAGGAGAAGGAGGAGGAACAATTGGAGCAATTGGAGCACATCGTTGAGGATCGACACATGCTCTTAGTCTATGTTGGGGCATGCCACGCCCAACTCCCTGAAATGACCTCATATCAAAATAGTTGGGTTTTAAACCCAACTCAAACTCAACCCATAACTTTCTCAAAAAGTATAGGGGCACTTCACAATTTCCATGTGGTGGATTATCAAACACCATCCACCATCTATCCCAAAAATTTGTAGCTATTTGTGGGTGCCTACACCATAAAATTGAAATTCATTTTTTGGTGGGTGGAATTGGTTGGTTTGTTTGGGGGTTAAAAATATGTTGGTACATGGCTTGTTTGGTAATTTTAAGGTCATTAATTTCTTTATAGGACAATCCATCTGCATAGAATTGTCTTCTCTCTTCTCTCCATTGATGGAACCTATCTAGGTCTACATCAATAGATCGAACATAATCGACAATAGTTGCATCGTAGATGCAAACCATGCGAGATGGGGGGGATTCTAGGCTCATTTTTTATCAGATCTATATTTCCCTGAATCACATTAAGGTTTGCTCTAATGCTCTGTCTTAACTAAGCCTGATCTACTACAGGGGTGGGGGGTTAGGAAGTGGAGAGTGTGGGGGTGTGGAGGTGTGGAGTTTTGTTGTGGTGGCGGATCTGAATGTATGGGATCTGCGGGAATTTGTGCATCAGGTATAAAGTCCTCTATGTTAAATTTTGGATCCATGTGAACAATGAAATGGCAACTGCATGTTAAACAATTAAAAATATATATATCAAAAAACTAATTAGATAATGCACACAATTTTAAAGTTATTTAAAAATCACATTAAATCACATTGAATGTGCTCAAATTCAAAATACATTTCATTTGAAGACCATTCGATTTATAATATTAAAAAATCCATAACATTAGATATCACTTAATAATTAAACTATAGCCAAATTTGATGATATACATTAATTGATTTATTTAAAATAAATAAAACCACATGGATTAGGGTAAAGACTTAGATTTATTTAAATAAATCACCATCAACATTTAAACTAGGAGTTGGATAAAATGTATCAATAATTGAGAGCTCACAAAAGGCTACGATATCAATTATGAGGCTTCTTTGAATCATTATTGGAAAAATTAAATAATAAGATTAGTAAATAGAGACTGTGAACATGAGGTGAGGAACCATTTAATTTTTATAGGTAAAGGACTAAAGAATGAAAAATAAGACACATGTAGATATATAACTTTGATTTCTCAAATTGGGTGTTAATAGGAGGTTAGGGGTTGTTTAGAGTGTCTTCTATTACATATAAAGGTGGAACAAGAGAAGGAAAGGTCCCCACTAATTTAGGTTATGAACAACTCAAGAATGAGTGTCAAAATGGGTAAATGATGAAAACCATGTAGTTTAATTAAAGTAAAAATTATACTAGATTCTATTTATCTTAGGATTATTGTTAGACAAGGGTGCTCAATGGAGCTCATAAATATCAAGCCTATCATTAATTAACTAATTCATCAATAAGTAATATTCTTCTAATTTTTTATGGGTCTAGAGCTTTATCTTTTGGGGCGAGGGGAAGTTTACTCATAGGTGTGGTTGTTTTCCAACAAGAGTATATCTATAGAGCTAAGGTATATCGATTGTGAATACATGTATTTATCAAGTATGACATATAATTTAATTAAATCTGAGGATATAAATTGATTTATCTAAATTTTAAATTTCATGATAAGAGACACAAGTTCTCTATAGTGGGATAAAGTAGTTAAGAAGAAATTATAAGTTTAACACTAACATTAATTTATAATCTCATTCATTGTTTTCAAAGCATACTAAAGATAAGAATTAAAAAATTAATAGAAGACATTCAAAGGGACACATAGATATATGCTAGTGGTAATTGCAATGTACAAAATAAACAAAGATGAACTTGAGCTCTATTCACATATTGAAAATGGCTTCTTTAAGTACAAAGACATCACTAAACTTTTTAGTTGTAATGAAATCATATTTATACATGTAAATTGGTGTGCATAATTTATCATGAAAAAATGGAAGAAATTAGATCTTTACTATATAATTATTTGGAGATTTGATGACATGAAAACATATCTATGTCAAATAAAAAATGTAAGAAACCTCCAAGGAGGGATACTTCTAAAATTATGTGAAGTGGAAGTTAAGAACCAATGACAAGGAGGACACAAAATAAAGCAAGGAAGGAGGGAAATTTCCAAATTAAAATTACTCAATGAGCAAGAGCAACATGATCAATCCTAATGAGATTGAAACTTGTAACCATACAAAAAAATGAGAATGTTTAAACTATAGTTGAGTATGGCAATGGTGTAAAATAGCAACATGATCAATCCTAATTAGATCAACCTCATAAATTTATGCCATGATTTGTTGAACTAGTTAAGAAACATCTCATTTCTCAACACAAATGGTTACATTGAAAGTATTTATTGTACTTTCAAGTTGCACTATCTAAAAGGTGAAAACATCAGGGTTTTAGGTTTAGGTTTTAGGGTTTAGGTCCAAGGATTAACCTAGGTAAATTAGTTTTTAGGTCTATGTTTTTTGGAACCTAGGGTTTGGGGTTTTGATTTCTAAGTTAAATGTGTCCAATTTAGGTTTTTTTTATGGTTTTTGATTTACAATTTAACGTTCTTTGTTTCGTTGATGTTTTTTGTTTTTTAAATGCAATTTAAAAACTATAAAATATTGAACTAAAAAAAACTAAACAAACTAAAACTAAATAATAATTACAAAACAAAAATGCAAGATATAAAGCAAAAAAATGGCCGAATTCAACCAACTTGGACGTCACTGAGGTCGGTTGTGTCGACGGGAGGAGGTGGCAGTGAAAAATTTCTCAATTAGACCCTTCAAAACGCATACACGATCTTCCTTCTCCTTCTCTGGTGTGGCTCAAATTGACTGTGAACATGAAAACACAGTCACTTAATTAAAAAAATAAATAGCTTTTCAAAATGTGTATGTGTTTTAGGTTTGCGTACCTGAATCTAAACGTATATGCGTTCGGATTTAGGCTTGGGTACCCAATCTATAACACGTATGCATTTTTTAGAAACACGTGCGTGTTTTGTGCAAATTTTTTTTGTTTTGGATGAAACTTCCCCTCTTCGTGGACCCAACTTCTTGCTTTTACCCAGAGGAGAAATTTTAATCATATATGAAATCAACCCTATTGAGGAATCCAAGCCTATCAAAGAAGGCCATGTCCCTGCATAGCTAAGATAGTGTACCCAGGAGGAAAACAAGCTAACAAACCTCCACATCATTTTAGCAAAATCCAATTTACAATATTCAAAAGCATGCATGCCTTCCACATTTAGAGTTGTATGTCTTTGAGGTTTCCTTAATTGTCAATAGATTGGAGAAACAACATTGTATCATGCTGGTGAAGATAGTAGGGCATTAGCATCATATCATTCCACATATTTTCAGTTAGGAAGGATGCTATTAAAGATAAAATATTGTACTCATTCTTGATGTACCAGTGATCCCATTATCTAATTGCTTTCATACCCTCTTGAGAGATGTAGGAATTCAAATTCCTATGTAGTTTTTGAAATGGATGGAAAAGGGATCTAGGGCTAATGCTAACCTAAATCACACTTTTCACCTTTATCATTTGGGGGATACAAAAATGATCAAAAGAGACCACTATCTACTATCCTCAAGGAAGAGCTAGAATGATTGATCAGGGTTTTGGTCCCCTTTTGGGTGTGTGAGGGATGAAATGATGTGATGTGTGATTTATGTGTGATTGAGGATTGCCGAACTAGGTCAACTATGCAAGTACAACAAACTATCACTAGTTCAAAAAACATAGAACAAATGAACAAAAATAGGAAACATGAAAGAAAAGAGAAAGAGATGAGGAACCTAGCATCAAAATTTGGAGTCAAACAAGTTGGACAAGGGTGAGGGTGCCCTTATCTAAAAATTAGGGCTTTCCGAATTTTAGGAACTACACAAGAGCATCATAGCTTGTAGGTGCTTCTCTGTTAGAATTAGCTCTAGAACTTCATCATTTAACGAATAATTAACCTTGCCCCAATTTGATGAAGGAATGTGCTTGTATGCTTGATCTTGATTTGAGATCTTCAAAACTCATTTTGGTTTTTCCACCTCCACAAAGGCTATGCTGATGTTGGATCACAAGTGCTTACCCTAGGTTAGGTAGAGGTAAATGGATAAAAATAAATGATAAATCACAATGTTGCAACTTACCATTCAAATTTCCATTCCTTGATGGATTGAGGTCATTTATCGCATCTCATACAAGGAGAAATTGATAGTTGATTGAAGGTCTTGTAAATGTTAGTGCTCATAACAATGATAGACATAAACACATGGAATACCTTGCTAAACATGAATGTGGCTTTGATGATGCATTGCTAACATGCTCTTGACTGGTGAAAGTGTTGTAAAAATGCTACTTATTTTTCTCTTGAATTGCCTTTTAAGATGCTTAATTGAAATTCAAATTGATTTATTTTTCCTAGGTGTTCAAATGGTGAAAAAGACTTACATTTAGATGCATTTCAATATTTCCCACAATAATTCTTTTGAAAGACCGATAAATTAATTTAAGTTTGCAAACATATTAATGCCAACAATAAATATTTAATTTTAGGCCAAAATAGGGTAGACAAGGGTGAGGGCAGCCTTGAATAGACCTATTTTGAATTTAAGTTGCTCCTAAATAAATAATTAAGTTTAATTCCCAAAATTGATTTGATTTTTTGAAGACAACAATAAAACAGGTAACATATAAGCATAACTAGGCCCAAGCACTTAAGAGGGAGCCAAACATAGTGCAAAATTTTCAAGGGTGATAATTTACGACGCTACATTTAGTCCCCACTTTAGTGAGAGTACATGAACTTACACTCATACTGACACTAAAGCAAGGAAAATACAAGAAGGGTTCTTTCATCGAAACACTGAAGAAGTAAGATGAAATTAAATCTAGGGGATGTGCTATCCCCAAGCTTAAGATCGTACTAAACAACAACATCAAGAAAAAAGAACACACACATATATAAAATATAATGTAATAGAATATATATTATGCATAATGAATACATAACACAAACATAACACAAATAGGGAATACACAAAGCATACACAAGGAATACAAGGAATACACGAATCAAACACACAAAAGACATGAGGAAAACACATGACAAACATAATATAAACAAGAATGCAAACATGAATTAAAACACGATATGCATAAAATAAGACATTAAAAACAAGGTTAGTACACTAAAAGGATTCAAGTCAGTAAGGTGAGGAGACCTTGATATGAAAGTTTATCTCCATACCAAACATCATCCATCAAATGCACCACATACACTTCTAAAATGTTAAAATGATGAAGTATAGATCTACTAGCTATCAAGCTATGTTATGCTAGGTTTCCATGTAAAATGATGGGTCTCACAAGGATAGAAAGTTGTGTTATGCTAGTTTACTTATGAGACACATGGATCTACTAGCTAGCAAGTTGTGTTATGCTAGGTTTCCATGTAAAAATTCTCAAGTTCACAAGCCAACAAGTTCTATTATGCTAGGTTTGTGGACTATTTGTCAATCACACCTCAGGGAGCACATAAATGTTTAGTATCATGAGGGACGAATTTGGTAATCGCACCTCAGGGGGTGCATAAATTTTTAATGTCACAGGAGATGATTTAATTTCACGAAGGAAGAATTTGGTAAACACACTACAAGTGAACTTGGTAACCATGCCTCAGGGGGTGTTATAAATAACACCACCACAAAAGGGGCACATGAACAAATTGAAAGTCACAACTTAAGGGGCACATGAACAAATTAAAATCCCCGCCTTGGGAGGTATTATGTACAATACCACCACCAAAGGGGCACATGAACAAGATGAAAGCCACACCTTAGGGGGTATTATGCATAATACCACCACCAAAAGGGCACATGAATGAGTTCAATTTTTAGTAGAGGCCAATGTATGGAAATTAATTGGGTGATATGCCCCCCCTTAAAATGTTAGCATACTTTCTATGTTGATATTTTAAGGAAAATAAAGGGGGAAGAGGGGATCCTCAAGAAGAATACACACCTCCTAAGATTAATTATCCTTACCCCCAAATGTATGAGAAAGGGAAATCATGGTAGAGACTACAGTGTTGCCCCCCATTGATGAAGTATGGTTGCACATAAGATTGTACCACCGTGAATGGTAGTGAGAAAACATATGGAGCTACAAATGCCACATAGTGAGGAGAAACACAATAATAAATAATAAATATAGTGGAAAATCTCCATGTCTGGTGATACTTCAATGATTTCACATTGTTGAAATATTTTTGCATTTCTCTCTTTAAAGCACGACACTCATTAGTAGAATTCCCAAACATTTGATGATATGAACAAAAATATGAATTATGTTGAATTTTTTTGGTAGATTTTCTTTCACGTGGAGGTGGAAGGATGATCATGCTAGCTTCTAGGAATATCCATAATATGTGTTCTATCTTGGATAAAGGGTTCAAAGCAAGAGGTGATCTTACTTCATGCAAATGATAGTTTGATGGCAAGGTGTAGGCTGAACTGTATGTCTCACACAAGGGTGGAGAAGAGGATGTTGATAACTTGTTCCTTTTGTGGATAATTACAATGTAATATCTATAGGAATTTTAACTCCTTTTTTATTATGTTCTAAATTATTTGTATTAAAGCCTTGTTTGGAAAGGATCTTGAAACCATGGTCATAGTGTGTCTCCAAATCAAATGGCATGTTATTAGTTTGGTTCAAATGAGGTGGATGAATATTTTGGGAAGAAGAGGAATTATTATTGGTATGGTAAGGAGGATCAACTTTTTTACATGGATGTTGGTTACATGATTGAATATGATTTTGAGGGGAATCACTTACAAGAAATGGTCTGGGAATGAAGCTTAAGGAACTCTCCTTGTGAGAAGAAGAAAGCATATCGATTGATTGTATGATAGGCTTGCAAGCTCTTGGTGGAGATGAGGAATGTAATTTGTGTGAGGTGGATTGTGGTTTGGATGAGATTGGTATATGGATTCTTCATGTATGCTTGTCATTTTTTCAAGAGGAACGTTTGGTGAATGACCAATAGGTAAAGTAGTATTAAGGAATAGATATCAATGATCACATCCTCTTTCTCCAAGATATCTTCTCTAGGAAGAGATATTTTGGGAGAGGAACAAATATGAGCTTCATTGATTGTTGGAGGAGTGTTACCAAAGGAACAAAATGAAACATCAACCAAGGATTTTAAAGAAGAGATTAATTTTCTAAAATAGCCAGACATTTTGAAAGGAAAGTGCTTTTCCAAAAATGAAATAATTCAGATTTATAATTATTTACAATAGACAAAAATACTCAATTCTATATGAATAATTATTCAAAGTGATAGAATATAGTTGTTACAGAGTAGTTCACAAAGATACATAGCATATCCAAATAGAAATCATAGATATGGTATTGTCATTGTAGTTTGGACAAAATTTTAGGACAAGGGTGAGGGTGACCTAGTCCAAAAATGTAGGGTTTTGAATTTATTTTTTTTGAATAGGTAAAACAATCTCTACATATCTCATATTGTGGTAATCTAGGTTTGAGACTGAACAAAACTCAAAAATATTCAAGGTGCCCTAAATTATTTATATTAAGCACATGCATGCATGAATTTTGATGTTTTAAAACAATTAAATAAGTGTAATAAGTTCAAATCACTTGATAAATGATCATTTTTATGATGTAATATATGACAACTAACTGGATCTATCTCTAAAATACTGCAAAGATATGAATTTTTAAATTTATGAAAGGAATAATGAGAAGCAACACTTTAATTTTTTGAATTTTTTAACATGACATGAATTCTCTTTAAACAATGACACTTTTAAATAACCTATCATTCACTGAAATTCAAGGACAATAGACATGTAAATCAAAATTTTGTAACTATAAGAGATGTCATGTTCACCAAAATGAAATCGATGGAAAGGGGATCTAGGGCTAATGCTAACCTAAATCACACTTTTCACCTTTATCATTTGGGGGACACAAAAATGATCAAAATTAACTATTTGGATACAATCCTTAAGGAAGAGCCAGAATGGTTGATTAGGGTTTTGGTCCCCTTTTGGGTGTGTGAGGGATGAAATGATGTAATTTTTGATTTTTGTGTGATTGATGATTTCCAAAATAGGTCAACTATGCAATTACAAAAAAGTCACTAACTCAAAAAAATATAGAACTGATGAACAAAAACAAGAAATAGGAAAGCAGAGAGCAGGAGATGAGGAACTTGACATCAAAATTTGGAGTCAAACTGGCTAGAAAAGGGCAAGGGCGCCCTTGTCTGAAAATTAGGGCTTTATGAATTTTAGGACTTGCATAGGAGCATCATAGTTTGTAGGTGCTTCTTTCAGAGTCATCTTTGGAACTTCGTCAGTCAGTGAATAATTGATCTTCCCCCAATTTGATGAAGGAATGTGCTTGTATGCTTGATCTTGATTTGAGATTTTCAATATTCTCCAAATCCACTTTAGGTTTGCAACCTACAAGAAAGAGAAGATAGGAAGGGTTGTTCCATATATATGCTTACCTAATTCAAACCCTATTTTGGTGTTTCCAACTCTACAATGGCTATGATGATGTTGGATAAAGAGTGCTTACCCTAGGTCAAGTAGAGGAAAATGAATAAAAACAAATGATAAATCATAATGTTTCAAATTACCATTCAAATTTGTATTCCTTGATGGACCCGGGTCATTTATCACATCACATACAAGGAGAACTTGATAAATAATTGAAGGTCCTAAAATTGTTAGCACTCATAAAAATGATAGACATAAAACATGAAATACCTTGCTAAACATGAACATGGATTTGATGATGCATTTCTAACATGATCTTGACTAATGAAAGTGTTGTAAAAATGCTACTTATTCTACTCTTGAATTTCCTTTTAGGATGCTCAATTGATACTCAAATTGCTTTCTTTTTCCCAAGTGTTCAAATGGTGAAAAATACTTATATTTATATGCATTTCAATATTTCTCATAATAATTATTTTGAAAGGCTGACAAATAAATTTAAATTTACAAACATATTAATACCAATAATGAAATATTTAATTTTGGGCCAAAATAGGGCAAACAAGGGCGAGGGAACCCTTGACTGGATCCATTTTAAATTTAAGTTGCTCGTGAAATAAATAATTATATTTAATTCCCAAAATTGATTTGATTTTATGAAGATGACAATACATTGGGTAATTTATAAGCATAATTAGGCCCAAGCACTTAAGAGGGAGCTAAATATAGTGTGAAATTATCAAGGGTGAAAATTTATGAGGCTACAATTTTGAGATAACTTAAGATAAGCCTACCCATGATAAAAATTCATGTGTGGTTAGAATTTATTCTCTACTATCTAGGTGTTAAATTTATTTAGACTTTACACTTTTCTTTGAATTTATTCTAAGCTTGTAATTTATACCTAAGATAGATAAGTGGATATTGTTTAGGTCTCAGATATTGATTTCAAGCTCTATATGAATACTTTTATAGCTATGCACCTACAATTCATTCAAAATTATGTTCTACAATGGAAAAACAATCCTTGAGATCTAATGTAAACTGGAGTAGTTGCCCAATTTGGTTTTAGGAAGCCAACAGCACTTTTGTGTGTAATTGTGTTAAATCAAAGATGACAAAGCAGGTTGTGAAGAGAGCCCACCACTCAAGCTTGTCAAATTATACATCCATATCTTCATTTGAGTTTTCCTAAGTGTTTTTTTTTTTGGTTTCCTTTAGAGTATTGGATATTTAGAATAATCTATGTTTGGAACATAACTAAATTTGATATTAGTTCCTAGACCTTAATGTCTTCTAAGGCATGTTTTCCTAGATCACCTACGTAGAGTTTTTTATGATAATAAATATTGAGATTCAACCTGATATCTTTCCATCTCTAGACTTCAGTTACTAAACAATTAGGTTACTTCTAGGTCTATGCACCAATGTCATAAAAATTTCAATCTAGAGGCAAATTCCAAGTTATGTTGATTATTAAGTCATTTTGGCATCAACATACAAATAAAAAGAGTAACTATTGCCTTAGAAAATCTTGGCTTACCTTGAGACATGTCAAGTTTAACACCCATCAAATTTTTCATAAAACATAATGGATGCAAGAATTTACACCTCCTTTTGATGTAAATTCTTCAATTATTTGTTAATTAGATATCGATCTCATTACAGTGAGGCTCATTGATTTCAATAGATTTACATAGGATGCAATGAGAAAACAAGGGAGGTTTCAACTATGGAGACTACACAGAGTTACTTCATTCCAAGAAGACCTACAACAAGAAAAGTGATGTGAAAACCTATCCACTTGAATCCGGTAGGTGGGTCAATAAGATGCATCTTTTTTGTTTAGTAGGAATCCATTGACTTGTGTGGATGTCATAACTTATAAGCGTGTAGCTCCTAAAAGCACCTTCTATAACAAAGAAGAAGTAGGGGAAATATTTAGAGTTCCAAATCATAGGTTCCATTTATTTCTAGAGATTTAGATGAATAGGTCTCATCAGTATAAGATGGAATTTCTATCCCTTCAACAAGTGTCATGTATTGGTTAGTATTTGGTATTTTTACACCCAAGAAATTATAGTGGAATACACAAAAGAAGAACTCAAGAAATCTAATGTTCTTGATACCAATACAACAAACCTTCTTGGTTCACTCAAGAATAAAAAGAAGTGGAGGCTTACTTGCTCGACTCTTTATCATTTTTACTCTCAGGTTCTAGTGACACAGGGTTTGAACTTGTGACTTGTTGCTATTATTTCTCTTTCATTTGTTGGTCAAACTCATAGCTTAGCTAGGCTTCCTCTTCATTGAGCATTTTCTCTCCAAACATAAACCATCGTTACCTTCTTGTTTTGAAAAATATAATACAAACACTTTGTAGGTTTTTTATTTTCCCACATTTATCTTTTGTCATAATGCTAAGAAAAGGCAAGAAATTCATACTATAGTGAAGCTTTGATGCATTATAAATGATAGTCCTAATATGATCCTTCTGTAGAGGAAACCACATATCTCTCCATGTTTTGGTATTTGTTTCAATATTTATCCCATTCACTTCACTACTCATATGAGAAGACTACATGATTTCCTTAGGGTTGTGGTAGTCATCAGTGACCTTGACCAATTTTCAATGAACCCAGTTTCTAAAAAGGGGTAACTTATAGAATCACCACAATTTGGATGATTTGATATTTTACAACTAGAAATTAGATTTTACAAGATTATATTTTGGGAACATTTGGTTTTGCAAGATTTGATTTTTGTAAATATTTGATATCAAATGGTTTTATAAATATTTTTCATAGGTACAACAATTTTTTACTACAGGAAAAGCAAGTTTTGAAGGGACCCTGAAACCCTTTACAAAAAAGATCACTTCTTTTAAAGATAATCAAAACAAACAAACAAACCACCCATCAGCAAAAAACAAGCAAACGACTAGCCAAAAAATAGGATAGAACCAGCAAATAGTTACATATTTTTTAGAATGTTAGCAGCGTCCAAATCACTAGCTATAATGTTCTCATGCATTTCCATGACCTCACCAACCTCCTTCGTAGGAACCCCAAAATTCTTCTTGGTTTTATTATGCGTATGAGTACAAGGGGCCATCTCACTATCACCTCCTTTCGGATCTTTGGGGAGATCCACCAAACCAACAGCAACATCTTTCACATCTGAAGAATCTCCTTTCTGCGTCCTAGCTTTCTCGTTGAGAAATTGGAGACCTTCAACGTCATTATGGAGAGTCGAATCGCTTACTTTAACCATTATTACCAGGTTCCCATAAGCTCTAGCCATTTTATCCTCAAGGACCGAGATTCTAAATTCAAAATCTCTTTTCAACTTCAACATTTCATCTGTCACACTCTTCAAAACATCAAACAATTGGTTCACTTGATCCTGAACGGAAGACCCCTGGGGATTAGGAGTAACCCCAACATTGTTACCCAAAGAACAAACCTTTACATTAGTTAGGTTTAGTTTATTAAAAATCCACTTGAACATTTTGAAAAAAATTAAAGAGCCATCTCTCACCATCCTAACACATTTGGAAATTCCTCCAAGCTGCTACAATTAAAAGTATCCCTGTCATCAACCAGATCCTCAAAATCAACCCGATTATCCTACACATCCTGCAACACATCCTTACCTTTGTTACCACCATCAAAAACTTTGATTCTACGCGTAGACCTCTCCACCTCAACATCCTCATGAATACCCAACTCCTTAACCTTCTCAAGACCTTCATCAACTGGCTACTAGGTCTCAACATTGGGAGTTTTGTCAGGTTCAACACTAACAATATTCTCCTGAGGAAATATTTTCTTGCTACCATAATGTGCCTTTCCCTTAACTTTCTTCATATTACTCCCTTCCTGCAAATACATCTTCCTCTTTTGATCTAAGATAGGGGACTCCACCTCCTCATTCACATCAACATCCTTCAACCTTCTTCTTACCAAAGGTAAGACCGTCACCCTTCACCTTCAGCTTCTTAATAACAAGGGCCAAAATTTTTCCTAATTTAACCTTCCAGGTTTTAGTGAAATCTTCAGGAACCTCTGCCTCCTCACTACCAATCATATACTCATCCGACTTAGAGGGCTTAGAAATTTTGGCATTCTTTTTACGCTTTAAATCAAACTCCTCATGAGGGTTTGAGAGGACCTCCATAGAGGCTTCCAACCTAGCTTCATACTCCTCATAAACAAAACTCATATCAGACCCAGTATCATACCCAAAATTAGACTGCTTAGGGCAGCCTTTAATGATTTTCTTGGGTTCATCAGAAATTGAATGGGACTTTGCATAATCCATAATGAGAAAAATTAAGCCCTCGTGGAGAATAGGGTTCTTAGGATTCCTTTTGAAATATTTTATACCATTATCAAGGGAGGCTAACAAAAAATAGGGGAAATAAACCCTCTTCTTATGCCTAAAATGATTTAACAGAACAAAGTGATAACTAACAAGAACAAAGAAGCGGACGTCTAGAGTAATGTACCTCATAATTTCAACCACCAAATCACCCCAAATAGCCTTGATAGAGCTACGAGAAAATCCTCCACACTTCACCTTCTCCAACTAATCCCTTTCATTTCCCTTAAAAAAGATTTCCATGGCAACATTAGACTCTTTTTTGTCCCTATATACCTTCCTACCCTCTGTGGCCATACCAATAATGTTACCAATGAATTCTTTAGTAATATTGAACTCCATGTCGAACAACCTAAGGAATCTGTTCTTCCAACCTTTGATGAAGGCCTAGGAAACCACCAAATCAAAACAATGAATTCTTTCAATGTAGGGAGTGATACCCCCTGCCTCTATAAAACCACATATCTTCTTGTTGCTTTTGGAAGAGTCGCAAGAAATAGGCTCAAGATGATTCCTCTCACCTCTCATGACAACCGCAAAGTAGAGCCACAAAAACTTCAAGTAATTATAGAGGATACAAAATAGAAGAAGCCTCGAGAAGGAATAGGCATTGCAAACACCCACTATTCATGTGAAAGTACCAAAATGACTGAAAGTAATAATAATCCTTAAATGCAAATCTTTACAGACCTTAGCCACATCATTAAAATTATTGGAATTTCCCCCTAAGAAATCACACTTCGATTTGAAATTCCACATGAGAATCAACATGTGACTTAAAATAATCATGAAGGGAACCCCTTCCCTAAATGGCTTGCATATCATGATTGACAATAGATTGGATGTCAATGGGGAGGGGGAAAATCCTATCCCATACTTTATACTCATGAACCCCATAAATTGTAAACTTATCTGCAAGGCAATTACCCTCACAATAAATGTGAGATATGAAACATTGCTCAAAGGAATTCAAAATTTCGCATCAAGAATAATATATTCTATAGACCAAGCAGGAGGGGTGATCTTTTTAAGGTAATTAATAATATTTAAGGAATCACCCTCAATCCAAACCTTGTTGAATCCTTTAGACTGATCCATCTTCAGACCATGGTATCATAGGTACAACAATTATCTACTTTCCATCAGCTGATAATGGTTTTTTTGACAAATGGTTTGACAACATGAGAATTTTTTTGGCATGAGACTTGTTTCGAGCTCAAATCTCACACTATATGTAGCATGTTAGCTAAAAATATCAATTTGGAGCTATTTACTTAAAATTTGTTTTATTTTATTTTGGAACTATTTTATTTACTATATACATGTAGAAATAAATGTTGTGTTGCTTATTTTGGAAATATTATGTTTTTATTAAATATTAATTCTTTGACATGTAAATGACTATCAAATTTAAGGTAAAAGGTAAAAAAAATTGTTAACGCACTCACACCATTACACTCCAACCCTTGCGTTAACACATTTAGAGGGAGTGTAATTGTTATGATTAATAGGTGGTAGAGTGTGGGATGATTGGATCATTTTTTTATTTCCCTCTTATTTCATTTTAAAGCATTATTTCTGTTACAATCTATTTGGAAGGCGTGGAAACAAGATTATAAATTTATAAATTGGAAAAAGTACTCCTTGTATCATGGTTTTAGTTTTGTGACTTCTTCTACTTAGTGGAACATGCTTGATCAATATTACAACCAGTTGATTGTTGTCACCTTTCCTAAATAAGATCACTATCTATTTAGAAAAGGTGTGAAAAAAATTGGTGGCATTTAGAACTTCAATTCCCTTCATTGGGCCAAGTGGAAAAAATATATTTTAAATTAAACATGTCTACTAAGGGGTTTGTGAATTTTGTGAAATCATTGGTTCCTATGGAACTCCTTATGACAATTTCTAGGATTTACAATGTAATTTCTTCAATTATTTTCTATGGATTGATAAATACTATTTGTTTTGTTTCCTTTCAAGATCTATTAAAACTTCTTCCAAATATTAAATTGAATCCAAGACTTAACATCAAATGGAGCCATTGGGAACCTGGTCCAATCATCGAGCCAAAGTTGAAGCGACCTATTTGGGCATTAAAATTTTTTTTCAGAAAGGTTTTTAATATGTTTGGGTTGAGGGTGACTCCCTCAACATAATTAATTGCTTACTTGGCATTTCCAAGCCAAGCTAGACGATTGAGGACTTGATTTTTGACTCTTGGGACATCATTAATTATTTTGATCAATTCACATTATCCATATTTATAGAGAAGGTAATTCTCTTGCATATTTCTTTGCTAATGAGGGGGTTACCCTAATGAGTGCTAAGACATGGGAAGGGTATGTCTCAATACCCAAGACTGCTCTTTCATTATTGAGATATGATATTCAAGGTAGATCTTAAGATTGTGCAAGGTTGGGGTGTAATCATTTCCTCTTTTTTCTCACACTTTTTGGGAATTTTAGTGCCCCTTCCCAATGCTTCTTCTAAAGATGATAACATTTTGAATGTTAAGATGAGATTCTAGTTGCAAAAAGGTGTTTTTTGGAAGACAATGGGGGGTGATCGTAGTTGGATGGAGCCCATATCCTATGGAGAAACAAGCCTAAGGTCTAGAATATTTTGGAACAAGGAGGGTTGAATCCTTATATGGAAAGGCTTCATGGTTTCAACCATGAATCCTCTAACACTTTTTTCCATGGATGGAATAACTGTTCCCTAATTGTGAATGGATTTGTATTCTCCATTATCGAGGAGTTTATTGCGTAGATTATTGGCTTGAGCTCACAGGGGGGAAAGTTATTCAAGGAGAGGAAGGGTAATGACGATGCTATGGAGTAGTTTTTTAAGGATAATGAGAAGGAGAAAATTGTTAGTCTTTCCTCCTAAGGCTATGACCATTAGTAACTCAAGGCTATATGGGATGAAATATAACCATTGATGGTCATTTCACAACTATCCTGAGGTTTCATTTTACCTTGCTCAACCATTTTTGTCATAGATTGTTTGTTTCCTTTATGTTTTTTCCACTCTACTCTCTAGAGACTTTAATTTATGCTCACCTGAAGATTCCCCATACCCCTCTTCTCCATGAGGGGTTGATTCTCCTCATAATGGAATATGTTAAGGCCAATTCCCTAGCCAAATCAATTAAAGGAAAAGTATCTTTTGTGAAAATATAGCATAGGTTTTTTGAACATCTAGATATGGAGTCTATAATGGATGATGAGGGGGATACTGAGTGGAAGGAGGATGAAGAGGCCATTGAGGTTTCATCCTCCTCCCCTTTGAGATCACTGCTACAAAAAAGGAAACAATGTAGTAAGGAGAATCCTTCACCTAAGAAGAAACCCAAGAAGCAGGTGGTTCACCCCCATGATGAGGATGCAGGCAAGTATGATATGGGTGAAGAGGAAATTGCTTGACCTTCTAAGAAGCCATCGATGAAATCCAAGAAGTAGGAGGTTTATCCCCATTTCAAGGATGATGGTGGGTATGAGACATGAGAAGAGGAAGGTACTAGCCTTCTATGAAGTATGTTCCCAAGAAGAAAAACAAAAAGCAGTCTACTATGCCCCAAGGTGAATGTTCTGGCAACTATGAGACAGAAGAAGAGGTTGACTTCCAACCCTCTCCCCATTTGGCATCGGTTCCTAAAGATGTAGTCTTGGAAGGTGATCTAGAGATGAATGTGGAGATTGTCCAACCTTTTATCTCCTAATGGGTCATCTTCGAGGACAAAGGTAATGAGAAAATTGCTATTGTTCCTAATAAATATATGGGTACTAAGATCAATTTTTTGAAGGATTTTGGAAAATTTGACCCCCTCTCTATTGATTTTTCTTGCTTGGATGATGAGAACCCTAAGATGACGAGTCTATTATCTATGACCAAAAATGGATCTTCCTGCAATTTTAGGGTGGTTAAATGGGTTTTAACGGAATTCAATAAAGTAAATATTGATATTAGAAGCCTTAAGGAAAAGTTTAAAAAATATTCCTTAGGGATCAATCTTTGATATTGTTATTGAAAGAATCATGGTTTTGGAGAGTTCAGTCTCATACTTTCAATTTAAGTTTGAAAACTTCCAGCAAGGTGGTTGCATTGGACAAGGATATTTAGAAGCTTTTTGAGGTTAGTCACAATCCCATCAAGAACAGTGTGGACTCTCTATGGGTTCTAATGGAAAAACTGAGTGCTCTTAGGGAGTGTCAGATGACTGAGTTCTAGAAAAAAGCTTCTCTTGCCAAAGAAAAAGGTAAGAACCAAGGAAATGAGAAGGGTAAGGGCCTATGCACTAGAACAAGGGCCATTCTGAAGAAATATTTTGAGGAAGAAAATCAAGAGTTGTTGTCCATGGTTAATCTTCACCATAACCAGGAGTTGGAGGTTGCTAAAACCTTAAATTTTTTGAGATAGTTTCCTTGTGTCCCGTTGTTTAGTCTTTTATTTTTTTGTTGTGTGGCTATTTTTTGGCTACTTTTTGGTTGTTGGTTTCCTTATCTTATCTATTGTCTCAGCAACATTTTTTCGTAATGGCATTTTGATGTAAAGGGTTTTGGGTCTCCTCAAAACTTGTTTTTCCCTATTAATAAAAACATCAAATGGAGTTATATATTTCAAGAAAAGAAATGGAAGAATCTGAGTTCTCAAATTTGGAAGTCTAAGGTGGATGAAAATGCTCAAATTTTGACCTAGAAAATCTTGCATTACAAGCTACCTATAGGGGATAGATTAAAATATTTGAAGATTCAATCAACCAAGTTTCCTTATTATTAATGCAGTGAAAGCTTAAAACATATGTTTTGCGATTTTTCTAGAGAAAAAATGGAACATTATATTTGTTCATTTCCTTGTTAATTTCTATCATGTATTATGTTGGAAATAAGCAATTTTTGGTATTGGACTTCATAAAACTGTGATTTTTGATACTATGAGATGGACTATTTTTCTTCATATATAGAAAACTAGATGTTTATCAATGTTTTCTAATCACATTATACAATAGGAAGTTGAAATACTAAAGTTTTACTCTGACATCATGTTACAATTTACCTCTTTATGTTCTCAACTAAAGGGGGCACAAAGAATATTCTAAATACAAGTGTTTAGAAGAGATCAGATGCAAAAAAATTTACCTCTATGAAGGGGATATTCGATCTTCTAGACAAATTTAAATTTTAGTGAAATTTAAAGTATAATTTTAGTTTCAACAATAATATTTCAAGAGTTTGCTAATGGACTAGCTTGGTGATTACCAATTGAATTTTGGGGACTTTCTTACCCTTACTAATTTATGGATGATGTTGTTAAGCCATGTTTTGTATGTTCTAATCAAAATTCTAAAAGTAATTCATTGTTAATACTATGTTGTTGATAGTTTTTCAGTGCCAATGGAGTTGATCATTGTAAGTAACTTCTCACATTTTGTACAATTATTTTCTTAGACTACTATTTTTTCCTATTGTAATTTTTTAGCTTTGATCAATATGAATTTTTTTTTAATTTATGTTTAAAGAAGATAAATGATGTGAAAAAAAAATGATTTTATTTATATTTCCATATTTATATTTATTATTGGCTATTAGTTCTTTGATAGGGAAATGGTGGTCAAATTTGAAATAAAAGGTAAAAATAATAATAATGCACTCAATCCATTACACTCCACTCCTTGTTGCCATTGTAGAATGCCTCTCAATGTAATAATGTTTGAATTTTATGTTGGCTTGGATTTTTGTAGATCACTTATCCTTCCTTGTCTACTATATAATTTTCTTTATGTATTATTATTAAAATAAGCATGGAGATTTTAGGGTTTATTTATTTATTTTAAAGCATGAAATTTTTATTTATTTAATGACTTTAAGTTTTGGTAGTTTAATTATTGATATTGAATTTTTAGGTTTTGAAGTTCTTGGGGATGTCACTATCAATCAAGAAACTCATTATTTGATCCCTAAGGTTTTTATAAGGTAAGACTCTTGAAAATATTTTAGATGTGGTTTTATCCATTCAAAAATTTGATAATGCATGTAAATGGCTTGAATATTTCTCTTTGATAGATTATGTGGGTAGAAAATAAACACTTTATGGCACTCAACACTTTTAAAAAGAAAAGGAATTAATGCTAATTTAGCTAGTTCAAGATACTACTTATGCTCTAGAAGAAACATCTAGGGAGGTTGGAAAATTGTAATATTCAAGAACTCTACTCTTCATTAATGTTCTCTCTTTATGGAATTTAAGTGACGATTTGTATCCTCCTATTCACCCCACTTCTCCTTACGAGGATCTATTAGAAATTCTCATAGACCACCTCATGACTTGGAAGGGGAATCTATGATATATTTTTTATTATTATTATTTTCAAGGTTTTTCCCCTAATATTTAGTGTAAAGATCATATTGATATGTCTTGTGAAGATTTGATGATGGTTAAGGTGAAATTTATCTTAGTTGGACTGCATGAAGTATCTAAGTCTAATATTTTGAATATTCAAAAGTATATGTTAGGATGAAGTGATTTAATAATTACAATCCTAGTGTATAATATATGTGTCTTCAACATCTTGGGAATTGGTACTTGGATCATCATGTAGGTAGCTAAGATATAATATTTTATTCTTCTTCTTCTTGGAATTTGACATATTTGTGATGGTATTTACAATTGGATTTAAAATCATCATTGTCATAAGGTGTAATTGTCATGTAGGAGTTTATGGTGAACTCAAACACCCCAGGATCACCTGCAAGACAAAATAACTTCCACAAGAGAGAAATGGCGGAAATATCATACTATCATTAAGGATGCAAGAATTCCAAATTGAATATGGTAATGTACATATGATGCATTGCTTATATAGGCAAGGTGAGGAATAGGATTAGACAAGATCATGACAAGTGTCTTAATCCTATCACATGAGACAACTAAGTCCTAACAACCTAGGATAAGATAAGTTATAGAAAAGAAAACTCATCCTTCTAGAAGGAATCTTAGAGCCTAAGTAAACTTAACATGTGAATATGTCCCCTAATTACCTAGTGAATGAATGTACTAGGTACAAAAAAATTATTCACACCAACACCCCCTCTTAAGTGCAACTTAGGAGAGAAGATTATTATGCAAAGATGCAAAGATGCAAGGATGGGTCTCGACTACTAGGTAATGTTAGGTACCCATGTACAAATGCAAATGCAAATGCAATCTCTCACAAATGGAGAAAAGGAGAAAACCCAATGGGACAAAACTCCTCCCCAAAAGAGAGATAAATACAATAAAGATATCCATCACAAATCCAATCAATCTCTATCTACACAAAGGATGATAACCCCTCCCCCCATAATGAGATAGCATGTTGCAAAGAGAAGCATTGGAAGTACACTATGGATTAACACTCGAATCCTCAATTCGGAAAGAAAGGAAAGATACTTCTATTTGCTAGAAACCATATTAGTCACTCAAGGACTCAGGTCGGAATCATGATAAGCAACAACAAACTCGATACCAAGGAACTCTAGAAAACTCACAAAAAATTGTTTATTCTATGTTTGATACTTTTATTGCCATTACTACTAATCATATGAGTCTCCCTCACACTTTAATTGGTAAATTAGATTTGCTACTTGTAGACACCTAAAAAATGACTAATGCATTCCATGTAACTCATCATCATTTATCATCAATATATCCATCAATATTAAAAAATAATACTTAATTCTTTAATTAACTCATCATTTTCTATCATCAACATTAATTAAATATTTATTTATTTATTTATTTAATTCATCAAAATTTCTCATTAACATAAATTGAATAATTTTAATTATTTAATTTCTATCACCAAAATTAATTAAATTATTTTGAATTATTTAATTAATTCCTAAATTCCTCTCATCCACTTTAATTAAATAATCTTTAATTATATAATTATTTTCTTCCATCCACATCAATGAAATAAATTTTTATTTAACTAATTCATGCATTATTTCTTCTTATCCACTATAATTAAATAATTTTAATCATTTAATTAGCTAACTTTTCCTCTAAAATTAAATAAATAAATTTTATTTAATTTATTTTTTTCTTTAATTCTTCTAAAAGTAAATAAAATATTCTATTCACTCACACTCACTTTCACTTCACTCATCCATACAACCAATTAACTAATCATCCAAACCCTTCATCATGACACATGTCACTTGCACACTCATCATGATATCTCAATCAATCTCATATGTTGATCCTTTTAATCATCCTCCGCCATTGATTGATATCAAGTAAAAGCTATAAAATCACCATTATTCTAATCCATTTCCATCCATAATTCTTGGGAATCCACAAACTTTGAGAAATTAAGCTATCATTACATCTATTTTTCTATTATAGGTTATGCTTGAGCTTGAAGAGCAACCCACAATTCAATAATTTTACAACATTATCACACACAATGGAGTAAGGAATAAGAACTTTATGGAGGTATATTTGATTTATTTTGTTTGTGCACATGCTCTATTGAAGTAGTTGTTGAATGTTGAATTGGGAATTTGTATTGAATTATCCTTTGATTTTGATTTTAGCATTTAATATACATATTTTGGAACACCTGATGGGACCCACATTCTTGAATTTAATAATTTTATTTAAAATTTTGTGATTTTGAAAGGTAGAGGTGTAGATCGACGCTTCTATTTTGTAGATTGGAACTTTTTTTTATAAATTGTGCTTCTATTTGGGATATTGACCCCTTTGTTGGCTAAACTGACGCTTCTATTTACTGGATCAGTGCATCTAATCCTCTATTCAACACATTTGATCCATACATTAGTGCATCTAAATTTTTTCAGTAGGATTTTTACAGCATTCACTGAATGTAAATTATTAATGCTTGCAAAATAGTGTTTTTCTAGGATCTGACAACTACAATTTTTTAAACCAACCTTTGCAGAATTTTTTGAAATTGATTAATTATCATTTTTTACAAGGTTTTTATCTTCTATTTGAAAATTGTTTTTGGTTTTAGGAATAGGTTGGTTCTATTGACAGATATATCAATACATTTGATAGTTATAACACAATAATTGACAGTATAACAATGCATTTGATAGGTATAGTTGTGCTTTTGATTATTATTTTAGAGATTTGATTAGTACTTTGGCACTTTTGATTACTATTTTGGCCCATCTAACTTGTAGTTTAGCACATTTATTTCTGAGCATTGATATTGATTTTTCAACTAACCTTGTATGATCTTAGAGATTGGCCCTATTGGTGCAAATTGGTAATCATTGGGAGAAAGAATAGCAATCTAAGATTACTAACATAATTTGGTGTAGGATGTTGGTCAAAGTTTATTTATTTTTATCACTAAATTAATTATACACTTTAATTTTTTTAAGGGACAATGAACATGTTTTTTTATGTATATGGTGCAGATTGGTAATCATTGGGAGAAAGAATAGAAATCTAAGATTACTAATATAATTTGGTGTAGGATGTTGGTCAAAGTTTATTTATTTTTATCACTAAATTAATTACACATTTTATTTTTTTTAAGGGACAATGAACATATTTTTATGTGTATGTGCTCTCTCCTTGCACTATGTGTGAGCTTGGAGATCAAAGGCACCTTCTAGTTTACTTATTTGTTTTATGTTTATACCTAACATTGATCTAGCTTGAGTATGCTCCCCCCTTACACTTTGTGTGATCTTAAGGATCAAAAGCACTAGATTTAATCTTTCCTATTTGGGGGCCTACTTGGGGATTTCATCACCTCAAGGATGATTTCAACCATATTTTCTAGTAGGTATGTAAAGGAGGGAGAGAAAAATTTGTACCTCAAGAGTAATCCATCATCATTTCTAGCTAAGGCAAAAGACCCTTAGTCCATCAAGAATTATTTGGTGAAAAGGATAGGAGAGACCCTCCTAGACTCAAGAATTTGTATATGGGCCCTCAATTCATAAATACTACTAAGAACATTGTTTTTAGAAGCTTAAGACCATCGACCATGAATATAGTGTGTTGCAAGATATAACATAATGCTTGAATTTTCTCACTGTGTACCTCATTAAGTAAGGTAGAAACTCTTTGGGCTAAAGGTGTTGAAACCTCCAAAGTAAGGAAAAAGGTGAGCCCTTGAGCCACTGGAATCCTAGTTACCGACTCTTGAGAAGAGAGAATTTTCTTGTAGTAATCTTGAGGTATTTTATTGTGCGATCCTACACTAATGGAATACACCTACTTGAATAATTATAAGGTTGTTAATGTGCTTGGCATGTATTCTTTTCAATACTAATAAAATCCATTTATCCTTAATACCTTGAAGTCATTAGCCATCTTGTTTGTTGTTTTGTCTCTTGCCAAGGAAAATTAACTATCAAAAATAGTCATCCACTTTCAAAAACGTAATTTTTACATAGAACTATGCTCCTAAGTCATAACATTGTGTCTTCAATATATTTTTTGGTGCTTCTAATTTAACTGCATATGCATTTTTCTACCCGAGCTATGTTTTTGAAACATAAACCTATGCTTTTGAGTCATATTAGTGCTATGCTTCTGAGATATTTTATGGTTCCTTTGAATCGTTTTCCTATGCTTCTAATTGATATAATGACGCTTTTGACCTATAAGCATGTGCTTTTGATCCTTCCTATAACATTTTTGACCTATTTGAACTATGCATCTCTTTGATAGAGTTGCACTTTTGAGTCTTTGTACTACACTTTTGAGTCATCTTGTTGCATATCTGATCAATATAGTAACACTTTTGAAAATTTCTTGAGTTTCCATTTTAGGAATTTTGACTAGGTAGACCTAGAACACAAGTTAAAGCATACGACCATCATCATCCATTAGCAAAATTTTGAGTCAAAACCCATCCACCAAATATCTTATTTTATCTTTTTGAATTTTAGAGCTATTATCTTAGACTTGGACAAACAGAATATTTTTAGCACATCCATAATCATCTATATGATCTTGCATCTAACAACCAAGATAGTTAGAGTATGATCTAGATCTTCTATCATTTGTCTCTACCTTACCTTTGTACTAAATTTTTTTCCTATTTTAAATAGAGAGTTGAGTTAAAACCTACCATTAGTGGATAAAATAGCTTAGGAGCTTTGTCTACTCTTGAGTTGGTGGACTCCACCCCTTATCCTTTTTCTTGGACTCACAAGTCTAGTTCAAGTAAAAAATCATCTATATCCTATAATTATCATCACAAGAAGATCTAGATTAACTTGTCTATTAAGGTCTTACCCAACATCATCCTTTTAGTAATCAAAAAAATCAAAAATAACAATCCAAATTCATCATATATTTTTCGAAGTCCAAATAATCTCTTTATAAATTCCAAAACCGAAACATCCATATCAAGCATTCACTTTTCATCTCACATCATTTATCAAGGTATTGAAATTTGTATGCCTATTACAAGGTCTCAATGTAAGAAACTACTAGAGTCTAAACAATTTGATTCAAACACAAAGACAACTATGGGTGATAATAAATTTGAGTTTGGTATTCCCTCTAATTTATAAATTCCAAGTATATACCAAACACCACAACCATCTTCTTCAATGGTCATTCTTGTTTTACAAGATGACACATAAGATGATTCTGAATTATCACCAATTAAATTACTAGAGATACAACCATATATCGATGTAATGAAGGTCATTGATAATCATCTTGTTATAGATCCTAATAGATACTTTCATAAATTAACATAAAAAGGTGTTAAGCTACCTTCATATTTTGGCATTACAACACTTAGGGAACAAGCCCTTACAACCATCACTTCATCACACACCTTACAAGGAACGCATTCATCCAATATACCAATCACAAACATCCCCATGTCATAATCAATCAACGTCTCCATACCTCAATTTTATATTCCAAATGCTTCAAGACAACCTTCTATACCTTCCATTGATCCAAATCAATAATATTTGCTAAATAATATGTCAATCCAATCTATCAAAGAACCATCACATCTAGTCATATCACTACATCCATCCCCATGATTAACCAATAAACTTCATCACACATCCTAAACACTTCTCAATAATCCACATCCAACAAATCTACAAACACATACATTCCAAATCATTCATAATATTCAACATACAGCATACCCATAAACATGTATATCCCAAACAAGTCTCAACCTACAAACACACAAATCCTTAATCATTCACAATATTCCACATCCAACATACCTATAAGCATGTTCGTCCCAAATTCCTCTCAATATAAAAATACACACATCCCTAATCATTCATAATATTTCATATCCAGTATACCTATAAACACGTTATCCAAAATTATTTGCAATTTTTCATCCTTATAAACACATACATCCAAAAAAATTATCAACCTTCCACATTCACCATACCTATGAGCACACACATCCCACACAACTATCAATATTCCATGCTAACCATACCCAAAAGCACATATATCCCCCATAATAACAATATTTCATTCAATTCATCGAATATTCCATAACATCAATTATACATTCCCTCAAATTTTACCATTTAGTCTCCTCCTAACATGACCACCATCGCATCTAAAACTGACTTGGCACAACAAATTAAAATCTTGTAAAAGAAAATAGCTAACATTGAACTTGGAGACACAGAAAATTTAAACACTTGAATATATATGTCATTATCCATTTGACAGATCAATCCATTTGATACCTTTCCCTCGCAACTTTCAAATGCCAAAATTCAATAAGGGAAGAGGTGATCCACATGAACATATACACAAATTTTGCATAGCCTTCCTAGATGTTTCCTATAATGACACATACTTAATGTGCCACTTTCTCAAAAGTTTAGGAGAAAAATCAATTGAATGGTTCTCTCATTTACCACATGGAATCGAAACCTTTCATGAACTAGTAGAAAAAATCATTAGTCATTTCTCATATAACATTGAACATGAAATGTCCATGATCAACCTGTTAGGGCAGGGAAATTTTCACCTTGCTCACATTCAATGCTTGTCGAACCCTAGTTCCAGGAGTCCACTGAAAGAGTTCTAACCCTTGTACTATTCATTTTCCAGGTCCAAAATTCATATGTTATATCTTTTCCTAAGTCATCTTCCATCATACATTTTTTTTTTACCCTAGCATGTGCCTTGTTTAAGTACCGCACTCCCGCAGGGCTAGGAAACATGCCCTATAAGTCTCTTGCAGGGATGCGAGAGTTTATGATAGGGTTACCGAACCACCACAACAAAGAAAGATAGCATTTGTGAGTAGGCGATAGGCAGAGTGTGGCATCCAAGTGTTACCATGGTCCCGTGATTAACCTTTTCAAGGCCCATGGTTTTGCCCATGGTGTTGCAATAGGAAGTCAGTAAGGCATGAACACCATCAAAGAGACTACACTACATTGATGGGATTCAATTTAAAGTCCCTTTGAAAAAACAATTTGTATGAAGACAGTGTGAGCATCATCGAAGACATAGTGACATATCAGGAGGAAGTAATTTTGAGTCCCTTTGATGAAGCGGTGTGCATTAAAATAATAACATTCACGGCCTCGGCTTCGAAAGTATCGATATGATGGGCTTGTTAGTATGTCAAAGTGACAAAAAAAATCTGAAGAGAAAGTTATCGAAATCCCTTTGAAAACCTAACAAATAGAAAGAGCATATATCAGAAAATAATCATATCAAAGGGGGATGTAAATATCAACCGAAACATAACAATAGTCCCTTTGAAACCTCAAAAGATAAAGGAAAGCATAGTATTGAGGAATTTTTTGGGGAGAGAAATGGATACCAACAAGAGTGAAGTTTGAATCTCTTCGATATAGTGAAGATAGAGTTAGAGTTAGAGTTTCACATGAGGAATGTAGGAATGAGAGGGGTCATGGCACAAGGCATCGAACAGATGATGGTTAATCCCATGCTAACAGGAGAAAGAGTTGATCATGAAATCCCAAGAAGAAAATCAAAATTGTGGATGCTGGCAAAGACATGAGAACGAACAAAGATGAAAACAAATGGAGTACAAGGGGGCAAGCAGCTAAACAAATATTGCAGAATGTCATACTAAAGGATGGGAATATTAAAGGTCAATTTTTAGAATGTGAATAGTTTGAAGCTTGTTGCTTCCTTCATTCCTATAAGAAGGAAACAAAGACCGCGGGGATTTTTTTTCTTTTTTGGGGAATTGGAATTTGGAAAAGGATATTGTAAATGCCTTTTTTCTAAAACATATCAATCGAATGTTGCTTTCTTTGGCATCTGAATTCTAGTTGTCAATTACTTGTTGAATACTATTGATAAAATTTTACCTAGTTGTCTCCACTTTTATTTCTCCTTGTTATTCAAATTGGCATATCAAGCATATGTCTAGTTTTTCAAAACACAGTTCATGATTTGTGTGATTTTTTTAATAGGGTTTCTTCAAGAAAGAATTAAATTCCTTTGAATAGGTCATAGTAATCTGGAGGATTCAATTGGATAAAAAAGAAGAACTTGATAAAAGATAATTTTGCATCTTTATGCAAGTCATAAACATTATTTTTCCAAGTAATTTGAGTTATACCCAGAAGGAAGACACATATGAATTTGAATTCTAACTCTATTACCCTAAAAAAGGCACCGATCAATACATTTTCCAAAACCATCCCTTGTATCATATTCTAAAATCTAATTTAAACTTTTTGTTATAGGAGTGCAGGTATTTGTAGTTGGAAAATCTAATTCAAAATCATATGCCACTTTGAAGTAGATTGAACAAGATGATTTAATTGAAAAATTTGCATAAAATTTACAATCTTCTCAATATTCACCAATCAGTCTTGAGGATTTAATATTCAAAGGTGAACACAAGGTAATACCTACCTAGGCATAGCAAAGCCTAAAGTACAGGGAATTCCAATCATTTTTTATTGATTTTGTTCATTGGCCAATTCGCTTGTAAAGCCCAATTATAAAGATTGGCATACGTTTAGGATTTTACAATCTATTGATTTGAGAACCAACAGATTGGAAACTCTACTAGGGAGTTCATTGTAATAATCAAAGAATCTAAATCTCATCATGGAGCTCTGAAAGACTAAAGGACTATTTCAGTATTTTCCTCTTTTCTAAGAATGAGGTTGTGACTCTAGTAAAAAATCTCTAAGAAATTACAATATATGAGTGATCAGTTGAACATCAGATCAGAAAGATTGGATTCCAGACATCCAAGCATCATAGTTTTATCTAGGATGGAGGGTAGAAGATTCGTGCATAAGGGAAGCCCAAAGAAGGATGATAAAAAAGTGGACAAAAAAGCATGGTTCAGGGTCCCCTCCCACTTCAAAGACCAATACTAAAATGGGGGGGCCACATCAAATCCACCTGAAATTATACAATTGCAAAGTAATATACACAATGACCAAAGGAATGCATCAAAACAACACTTCACGGTATATAATAGTCATTTGCATGGATCAGAATTACATAACAATGAAAAATTCCCACCAAGGGATCCTCGTCGTGTTCTTCATTAACAAAACCATTTATCTAAATCTATCCTAGCCTTTAAACCTAATCCTCAAAAAATGAAGGAGTTCCATTCCCATCTTGATGAAGAAGCAAGGAAGATACAAGCACAAAGAGATTATGAGGACATAATAGCTCAACAATAATCTATTGAGAACTCTCAACATGGATTCATGGAACAAGCACCACCTACAAAACCCTTCACAAATACTTATAGTGGTCCTACCACAACAAGAGAACTAACTTGTCAAGAGTTGACAAAGAGGATAGAGCATATGACAACAGTTAAAAGGCTCAAGCTATTAAGGAGACAACAAGAATTGGAGCAAGAATTGGAGCAAGAATTGGAGCAAGAATTGCTTCAGTTGATTTCTCAAACCATTTCAAGTGCATCACAATATAGACCTATAAATAATCAGGATATACATGCAAATATCGGAGGTTCTTTAGCCTCACAGGTATCTCATAGCACAATTGGAAGACATGGAAGCATAGGTAATGCTCCTCATATACAACATAATGTCTCTACACCACTGATATCAAATCAAGTGAGTGCTCCAATGGCTTCTCAAGGAAATTATTATCATGTTCCTCCCATCCAAGGAGGGGTAAGAGTTCAAAATCAAGGATATAATCAATATTCGAGGCAATACCAGCATCAATATCATGTTCCCCATCAAAATCCGCAAGGAAATATGTATAGTCCTAGAGGTTCCTGACATAATGTACAACAAGGACTTTATCATCAACCTCAACAACAAGGACTTCAACACTATCAGTACTAGTATCATCAAAGGCAGAATCCATTTTCCAGAGGACCAATGAACATGGATAGATTCAAAAATTTTGACTTTTTTGGCATCCAAGGATATCCAAATGATATTGATAATAATGTAAGAAAAACAATTCCAAAATTTTATGGTAATAATGCTATTTCAGGAGAAGATCATATAAGAGCATTTGAAACTGTCGTGGATAATTTTGATATGTGACATGAAGATGTTTATATGAAATTGTTCATGCAATCATTAGCTGATGATGCAAGAGACCTCATTAAATTTTTTTATGATGCCTCAACTGGATCTTGGGTTGAATTCAAAATAATATTTAAAGAGCAATATAGTGGTGATTCTGATCCAAAATTTGCTTTGCATGAGTTTGAAAACATCCAAAAAAATTATAATGAATTAGTGGTATATTTCAATACTAGGTTTATGAAGCTATTCAACAAAATTCCACATCATTTGAAACCAACAGATCCTATGTGCTTGGTTTTCTACTTGAATTTTTTTGATCTAAAAATAGGATATGTAATTAGAACAAGAAATCCTCCAATTCTTATTGAAGCATTCAAAACTACTTTGAACATAGAAAATAATAGAAGGGCTTCAGGGAAAATTGGTAGAAGAGATGAAGTAAGAATACTACAAAACCCTAAGGCTCATCAAAATAGATAGCCAAAGGAGGAAGACAAGTTGGTAAAGGTTTGGAATGTTGTAAAGGATTTATCATATAAGGTGGCAAGAAATGAAAGAGAGTATCTTATGATAAGTCCAGTTTTCACAAGAAAAAAAGATCAAGGTTATAGGATATGCCCTATAGACCTAATTGGAAGGATGGAAAACCTGTGTTTGAAGATTAGAAGCAAAATTTCCATAGAGACACACCTGACCCATTGAAGAGACATGGGGAAAATATGGTAGAGGATACTCCATGGTGCATGCCTTGCATTTTTCCTCATTCCCTTGATTATTGTGTGGTTGCACAGTCAATCAAAGAAGATGAGATGCCATATGATTAGGAGAGAGATGAGTATATTGTAAATATGCTAGCAGTCAAGCCTTATGAGGTAGAAAGAAGGAGACCTACTGAAGAGGAAATAAAGACACTTACAACTATTGTTGTAGCACAAGCTAGAAGCAACTACAACCTTAGAAATAAAATTGTTAATGTTGATCAAGGTACACCTGGGAATTCATTCATGAAGAATCAACAAGCTGATAAAAAAGATTGCTCTAGAATCTCAAGAGGATGATGAAAATAGAAATACACAAAGGCTAACTCAAGAATGTGTTCCCAGAGATACAACAAAGGCTGATCAAAATAAAACAAGGAGTAACCCTAAGCAACAGGTAATGGGAGAGCAAAAACTTGCCAAAGTGGAAGTGAGAAAAACATAACTTCTCATAGGTATACCCTCTTTTGATATAACTCAGGATTTGTCTCAAATCAAATTATCAGTTCCATTGATGGAAATGATGAAAATTGATGAATATAGAAATAGTGCTATGAAATTGATTTCAAATATGCCAATTAAGCCCGAAGTCCAAGATAAGGGTAAGAATGAATCAAAAAATAATAAGAGGCAAGTGAATGATATTAAAGGAGAGGCCATAAAGACTCTTGAGATTTACTTGGGAACTACTTTGAAAAAGAGTACATCCCAGGTTGATCCTTTCTATACCACATTACTAATTAATAATAGGTTGGTAAAGAATTGTATGATAGATTTAGGAGCAGCAATAAATATCATACCTATGGAAGTCATGAAAGAACTTGGTTTATGGGTTGACTCTACATATGGAAAGTGTTATGCCATGGATAATAGATCAATCCCTATCATTGGTATCATGAGCAATGTGGAGATCAAGTTGGATTCTTATCTTGAAGCGACATATAGGTGTAAGGAAAGCTTAGGTGTGGAACAAACTCTCCTAACACCAAAACCTCAGGGAAGAATGCAGAGGCGACTTTAAATTTTTCAATTACAGTCTAATAAGATGCACATGAAAAGAATAACAGAAAAGAGAAATGAACACATACACAATTGGACACCAAATTTACATGGGAAAACCCTTACGGGAGAAAAACCCACCACACCAAGAAAAGTCTCTTTGTATTCCAGTAAACAAGAATTACATACAGAGACCAACTTCACTTTCTGATGTCAATTTTACAGCAGCATCATTTACTGATCAATCTTGTATAGAATAGTAATCTTACAATGCTCTCAGGAACATCTAATGAATTCACACAGATCAAATCTTGTTCAATCAAACAACTCTGTCATTTTACACTCTGATCATCATCATCTGTTACAGAGCGTAATCCATTCTCTCATAGTCTATTAATCTTCCACACAGGAATGGTCGCAACAGTTCAACTGCCAATGGTTCTCCTTCCACTTCGCTCATTGGTTCAAAAACAGACCACGTCAGACAGTTGTTCGGTCAAAACATTCAAATTGAATCGCATGTTGGTGAGACACTAGACCGTGTCTCCCTGATGCCACAATGCCCGACTGTCCTTATCAGCAAGAGTCATATCGAAAGAAAAACCATCGGCCAGACTCACTCCATCGGAAAGACTTCTCACCGATGTCCATTGCAGAAATATCGGCAAGACCATCGCTATCGCTAAGAGTCTTATAGAACATTTATGTCACACCAATGGTCATCATGCAAAGTTGTCGGCAAGATGAGCGCTATCGGCAAGAGCTCATACCGAACACAAATCCATCGACGACACAAACACTATCACTAAGAGTTCACACCGAATGCAGAACAGTCAGAGAGACCAATGCTATCGGCAAGAGTTCATACCGAACATAGACTCGTCAGCCAAACATGTTCTATCGGCAAGATTTCTCACCGAATGCACCTACCTATCAGCGAGAGAAACACTATTGGCAAGAGTTCTCACTGAACATAGACCTGTCAGCGAGACCAACAGTATCGGCGAGAGATCATACCGAATGAAGACCAGTCAGCCAGACCAACAGTACGGCAAGATTTCTCACCGATTGTAGACCCGTCAGCGAGACAGATCCAATGTCTCGGTGACTTTGATCTTTAAGACATAGCTACTAGTCGGCAAGACATTCTGAGGGTCTCACCAATTTTTCTCTTTCAGGAGTTTCATGTCATTAAGCTTGAGGCGCATTTTCCAACAATAGGACTATTTTTACTATGGGTTGACATTCCACCATAGTATGGCATGTTACTGTCAAGACAATGGACTGCTACATTTGGTGGAAATGTTCAGTTGGATCTATCATTTGCAACCATACCTGTGAATGGAAAAGAGGTCAAATTGTACAGGGAACCAAGATCCGAGAAAGTGGTATAAAGAATTGATTCTAATCAAATGAACTACTTTTGTGATGTGGACTTAGGAAGTTTCAGTGTTGAATGATATTCATAGCCTCAGTTACAAAATAGTGATCCAATTGGCGATGTTGTTGAAGTGGATAAAAATGGTGTTTGGTAAATATATTTTTATGCAACCTATAGTAAGGAAGGAAATGGAGCTGGTGTAGTCTTCATTGCTCCTAGTGAAAAAAAATTTAAGTATTCATTTATGTTGTCATTTGAATGTACTAATAATATACCAGAATATGAAGCATTGCTATTGGGCCTAAATTTTTCTATGAAAAATGGAATCAAGTTGTTGACTGTATGTGGAGACTCTAAATTGGTTGTATCATAGGTAAGATCTAAATATGCCACAAAGAATAAAAGGCTTAAGAAATATAAGCATGCAGTGTGGGATGCAATTGAATTCTTTGATGCACTCTCAATAGATTGGGTAGATAGGTCAAAGAGTTTGATGGCTGATTTTCTTGTAAATATTGCTTTAAGAAGGGATGAAATTACATTGAATGGTGTCTCAGAGATATAATTTAAGACAAGACCTTGCATTCATGACAATGCATATAGTTGGAAAGTGTTCAATGATGATAAGGATTTGATAATTTTTGTTCAATGTGTAGACAAATATGAGGCTCAAGAGATAGACTTTAATGCTTTTGTTGAAATTGTTGATGATAAGGACACTATTGTTTGTCAGGAGGTTGTACAATTAAAAAAAAAAAAATTCTAAAAGGTCTTGTGGCTTTGGAACATGTTTTTAATGGAAACAATAGGTCAACCTTGAAGCAGACATCAATTCATCATGATGATCTGGAAGAAGTGAATCTTGGCACTAATAATGCTCCAAAAAAGTATACATAGGCAAGAAAATTAGCCCAAACGTTAGAGACATACCTATAAGCTTGCTAAGGAAATACAAACATTTATTTGCATGGTCCTATGAATATTTGAAATCCTATAGAGAAGACCTATTTTAGCATGAGATCCCACTAAAACCAGATGCCAAATCTTTTAGACAAAGACAAAGGCCTATCAATCTTGTTTTAGCACCAAAAATACAAGAAGAATTGATGAAGCTCAAGGAAAGTGGTATAATCAATCCTCTCAGGCATTCCTCTTGGGTTTCAAATTTGGTACCACAGAAAGAAAAATGGTGATATAAGGTTGTGTGTAGATTTTCATAATTTAAATGTTTCATCATTGAAAGATAACTATCCACTTCCAAATATGAAGGCTATCTTGTAGAGGGTGACAGGGTGTGAATTGATTTCCATGATGGATGGGTTCTCTAGTTATAATCAAGTTAAGGTCAGGGAATTAGAGTAGTACAAAAATGCCTTTACTACACCTTGGGGTACCTATGTGTATGTAAGGATTCCTTTTGGCCTCACAAATGCTAGTGCCACATTCCAAAGAGCCATGGCCATAGCTTTTGTATATGTAATCAATATCATAATGGTTGTTTATCAAGATGATTTAATAGAATACTCAAAGAAGGTAGAGGATCATTGCATGTATTTGGAAAAGATATTCATAAAGGCACTTAAGTATAGTGTGTTTATGAATCCTAAAAAATGTCATTTTTTTGTGACTGAAGGTAAGCTACTTGGGAATATAGTCTCTAAAGAAGGTATAAGAATAGATCTAGAGATGGTAGCAGCAATTGATAAAATTCCCATCCATAAAACTGTGAAAGCTATCCAGACATTTTTTGGGAAAATTAATTTTGTTAGAAGATTTATTTATAACTTTGTTGAAATGTTGAATCCCATTGCAAGAATGTGAAAAAAGGGATCAAAGATTGACTAGACATCATAAGCTATTGAGGCATTCTTATCAATCAAGAGGGAAATTAAAGAAGCTCCAGTTCTGGAATCCCCTAACTTTGGTAAGCCATTCCTAATCTTTTCTTTTGCCTCTTTTCACACTGTTGATGTTGTCATGTTACAAAAGAATGAAGAAGGGCATGAATAGCCAATTTCATTTTTTAGAAAATCACTTCAAGGAGATGAATTGAAGTATGATGCTACTGGGAACCAAACTTCTGTTCTTGTAAAGGCATTGAAAACATTCAGATCCTACTTGGTGGGAGCACAAGTGACTACCTATGTACCAAATGCAATAGTCAAGGATGCTCTCACATAAACAAAGGTTACATGAAGAAGGTGTAGATGGATAAATAGAATCCAGGAATTTAATATCAACATACAAGTTACCAAACTTATAAGAGGACAAGGGTTGGAAAAATTAATGGCTAAATCCAATTTGGAGGCTGCACAGGTATGTGATGTTGAACAATGAGAAGGTATGGTGTATAGTATTGAACATACAACTTGGTATACTAATATAGTTCACTACCTTAGACACATGAAGTTCCTAGATAGATTGAATGACAATAAAAAATGGAAACTAAAGCTACAAGCATCAAGGTATGTGTTCGTGAATGGTGATTTTTTTTGGAAAGATAAAGATGGTGTTCTACTTTTGTGTCTGGATCAGGGATAGGCAGAAAGAATTCTAATGGAGATGCATGATGGTGTATGTGGTGGACATTTTTTAGCTAAGACTACTGTGCAAACAAGATATTAAGAGTGGGTATTTTTGGCTAACTATTTTTACTGATGCTCATAGACATGTAAGAAAATGTGAAGCATACCAGAAATTTTCTGGTAAAATGAAATATCAAAGACCTTTGCCTCTAAGACCTATGCAAATTGATGCTCCCTTTCACCAATGGGGCATTGATTTTATAGGAGATATAGTAGATAAGTCAAGTGGTGGGAATATATGGATTCTTACTGCCATTGACTAATTTACTAAATGGGTTGAAGCAGTTCCAACTAAACAAGCTACTAGTAAAGTAGTCATAAATTTCTTGGTGGAAAATATTGTCACTAGATTTGGAGTTCCTGTAAGAATTGTTATAGACAATGGTATGTGTTTCAGATCTGATGAATTCAAGAAATTTTGTGAATCTTATGGAATAATCATATCATATGCCTCTTTGTATCATCCCCAAGCTAATGGTCAAGTAGAGTCTAGTAACAAGAGTATCATGAAGATAATCAAAAGGATGCTTGATAATAACAAAAGGGAATGGGACTCAAAGTTGAAGCTAGCAGTGTGGGTAGATAGAATCATTGTAAAAAAGGCTATGGGAAAATCACCTTTTGAGTTAGTCTATGGAGCTCAAGCAAGAATTCCAATGCATAATATTTTTCCTGTTTATAAATTCATATTTGCAGGAGGATTTGGATGTGCCTGAGCCAATGGAAGAAAGGATGGAGCAATTGGTAGAGCTAGATGAAATCATAAATCTAGCACAAAAGAAAAATGAAAAAATTCAAGTACAAATGAAATATCTTTTTGATAAGAAGGCTAACGACCAGAAATTTCAAGTTGATGATATGGTTCTTATGTGGAATGCTCGTCCAGTCAAGACAAAGGAAAGGATGGAAAATTTGAGGCTCTTTGGTTGGGACCATTTGTTATTATTGGAAAATGTGGTGAAGATTCATATTACTTGCAAAACATGGTGGGTGAGAATTAGGAATTTTCAATGCATGGACAATTTCTGAAACACTTCTTTTCTTAAAGAAGATAAATTCCATGCACACTAGTTTAGGGTTTTCCCAATTTTGGTTTTCTTTGTTTTGTATAGTTTTCTATTTTTGGTCTACACCCCGAAGAAACATTATAGAATATTGCAATTTCTAGATAGCCATTCACCCCCAACTAGAGCCACTGATATGACTAGAAATTTTTCACCTTGCTCACATTCAATGCTAGTCGAACACTAGTTCCAAGAGTCCACTAAATCAATTCTAACCCTTGTACTATTTACTTTCTAGGTCCAAAATTCATATGCTATATCTTTGCCTAAGTCATCTTCCATCATGCATGTATTTTTTTACCCTAGCCTATGTATTGTTTAAGTACCGCACTCCCACAGGGTTGGGAAGCATGCCCTAGATGTCTCTTGTGGGGATGTAGGAGTTTATGGCAGGGTTACCACACCACTACAATGAAGAAAGATAGCATCTGTGAGTTGGCGGTAGGCAGAGCATGGCATCCAAGTATTATTATGATTAACTTTTTCAAGGCCCACAGTGTTGCGATTGAAATTTAGTAAGGCATGAACACCATCAAGGAGACTACATGGCATTAATGGGAGTCAATTTAAAATCCTTTCGATACAAATGATTTGTATGAAGACAGCATGAGCATCATCGAAGACATAGTGACATGTCGAGAGAAAGCAATTTTGAGTCCCTTCAATGAAGTGATGTGCATTAAAACAATAACATTCATGGCCCTAGCTTCAAAAGTATTGATATGACAGGATTTTTTAGTATGTTGAAGTGACAACAGAATATCGAAGAGACAATTACCAGAATCCCTTCGAAAACCCGACAAACAAAAAGAGAAAATATTGGAAAATAATCATATTGAATAGGGATATAAATATCATCCAAAACATAACAATAGTCCCTAAGAAACCAAAAAAGATAAAGGAAAGCAGAGTATTGAGGAATTTGTCGAGGAGAGAAATGGATATCGGCAAGAGTGAAGTTTTAGTCTCTTTGATACAATGAAGATAGAGTTAGAGTTTCACATGAGGAATGCAGGAATGAGAGAGGTCATGGCACAAGGCACTAAACAGATGATGTCAAATCCCATGCTGACAGGAGAAAGAGTTGATCATGAAAGCTCAAGAAGAAAATCAAAATTGTGGATGCTGGTAGAGACATGGGAATGAACAAAGATGAAAACAAATGGAGTACAAGGGGGCAAGTAGCTAAACAAATATTGTAGAATTGCATACCAAAGGATGGGAATACGAAAGGTCAATTTTTAGAATGTGAACGGTTTGAAGCTTGTTGCTTCCTTCGTTCCTATAAGAAGGAAACCAAGACTATGGGGATTTGTTTTCTTTTTTAGGGAATTGGGTTTTGGAAAAGGATATTGTAAATTCTTGTTTTCTTAAACATATCAATCGAATGTTGCTTTCTCTGGTGTCTAAATTATGGTTGTCAATTACTTGTTGAATACTATTGATAAAATTTTACTCGGTTGTCTCCATTTTATTTTAGATCCTTATTATTCAAATTGGCATATCAAGCATGTCTAGTTTGTCAAAACACAGTTCATGTTTTGTATTATTTGTTTAATAGGGTTTCTTCAAGAAAGAATTAAATTCCTTTGAATAGGTCACAATAATCTAGAGGATTCAATTGGATAAAAAAGAAGAACCTGATAAAAGATAATTTTGCATGTTTATGCAAGTCATAAATAGTATTGTGCAAAGTAATTTGAGTTATACCCAGAAGGAAGACACATATCAATTTGAATTCTAACTTTATTACCCAGAAAAGACACTGATCAATTCATTTTCCAAAAACCATCCCTTGTATCGTATTCTAAAATCCAATTTAATTTTTTTGTTATAGGAGTGGAGGTATTTTTAGTTGGAAAATATAATTCAAAAGAATATGCCACTTTGAAGTAGATTGAACAGGATAATTTAATTAAAAAAATTGCATAAAATTCACAATCTACTCAATATTCACCAATCAGTATTGAGGATTTAAAATTTAGTGGTGAACACAAGGTAATACCCATCTAGGCATAACAGAGCCTAAACTACAGGGAATTCCAATCATTTTGATTGATTTCGTTTGTTGGCCAACTCACTTGTAAAGCCCAATTATAAAGATTGGAATACATTTAGGGTTTTGCAATCTGTTGATTTGGGAACCAACAGATTGGCAACTCTACTGGGGAGTTGCTTGTAATAAGAAAAGAATATGAATCTCATCATGGAGCTCTAGAAGACTAAAGGACTATTTCAGTATTTTCCTCTTTTCTGAGAAGGAGGTGGAAACTCTCTGAAAAAATCTTCAAGAAATTGTATATGAGTGATCAGTTGAACATCATATTAGAAAGATTCAATTTCAGACATCAATGCATCATAGTTTCATCTAGGATGGAAGCTAGAAGATCCTTGCATAAGGGAATCCCAAACAAGGATAATAAAAAGTAGACAGAAAAGCATGGTTCAGGGTTTCCTCCCACTTCAAAGACCAATACTAAAAAGGAGGGGTCACATCAAATCCACATGAAATTATAGAATTTCAAAGTAATGCACACAATTTCCAAGGGAATGCATTACAATAGCACTTCACGGTATATTATAGTCCTTTGCATGGATTAGAATTACATAACAATGAAAAATTCCCACCAAGGTATCCTCACCATGTTCTTCATTAACAAAACAATTTATCTAAATATTTCCTAGCCTTTAAGCCTAATCCTTAAAAAATGAAGAAGTTCCATGCCCATCTTGATGAAGAAGAAAGGCAAATACAAGCACAAAGGGATTATGAGGACATAATGGCTCAACAATATGCTGAGAACTCTCAACATGGATTCATGGAACAAGTACCACCTACAAAACCCTTCACAAATACTTATAGTGGTCCTACTACAACAAGAGAACCAACTTGTCAAGAGTTGACACAAAGGATAGAGCAAATGACAACAGTAGTTGAAAGGCTCAAGCCATTAAGGAGACAACAAGAATTGGAGCAAGAATTTTTTAGTTGACTTCTCAACCCATTTCAAGTGCATCACAATATAGACCTATAAATAACTAGGCTATACATGCAAATATTGGAGGTTCTTTGGCCTCACAAGTATCCCATAGCACAGTTGGAAGACATGGAAGCATAGGTAAGGCTCCTCATATACAACATAATGTCTCTAAACCATAAATATAGAATCAAGTGAGTGTTCCACTCAATGGCTTCTCAAGGAAATGCTTATCATGTTCCTCCCAGCTAGGGAGGGGTATAAGTTCAAAATCAAGGATATAATCAATATCTGAAGCGATACCAACATCAATATCATGCTCCCCATCAAAATCCACAAGGAAATATGTAAAATCCTGGAGGTGATTTCCATAATATACAACAAGGACTTCAACACCATCAACACCAGCCTCATTTAAGGAATAATCCATTTGATAGAGGACCAATGAACGTGGATTGGTTCAGATAGTTTGACTCTTTGGCATCCAGAGATATTGAAATGATATTGATAATAAGGTAAGAAAAGTAATTCCAAAATTTTCTAGTAATAATGTTATTTCAGGAGAAGATCATATTAGAGCATTTGAAACTATCATGGATAATTTTGATGTGTGACATGAAGATGTTTATATGAAATTGTTCATGGAATCATTGGCTGATGATGCAAGAGACTGGTATAGAAATTTTTTTGATGCCTTGATTAGACCTTGGGCCGAATTCAAAAGAATATTTAAAGAGAAATATGGTGGTGATTCCAATCCAAAAAAAAAATTGCATGAGTTGAAAAACATCCAGAAAAATTATAATGAATTAGTGGCAGATTTCAATACTAGGTTTATGAAGTTGTTTAACAAAATTACACATTATTTGAAACCAACAAATTCTATGTGCTTTGTTTTCTACTTAGATGCTTTTGATCTAAAAATAGGATATAAACTCAGAACAAGAAATCCTCCAATTCTTACTGAAGCATTCAAAACTGCTTTGAACATAGAAAATAATAGAAGGGCTTTAGGGAAAATTGATAGAAGAGATGAAGTAAGAATACTAAAAATCCCTAAGGATCATCAAAACAGATAGCTAAAGGAGGAAGACGAGCTAGAAAAGGTTTGGAATGTTGTAAATGATTTATCATATAAGGTGGCAAGAAATGAAAAGGGAGTATCTTATGATAAGTCCAGTTTCACAAGAATGAAAGACCAAGGTTACAGGATATGCCCTATAGAACTAATTGGAAGGATGGGAAATCTGTGGTTTAAGATCAAAAGAAAATGTCCACAGAGACACACCTGACCCATTGAAGAGACATGGGGTGAATATGGAAGAGGATAATCCATGGTGCATGTCTTGTAGTTCGCCTCATTCCCCTGATTATTGTGTGGTTGCATAGTCAATCCAAGAAGATGAGATGCCATATGATCAGGAGAGATATGAGAATATTGTAAATATGTTGGTAGTCAGGCCTTATGAGGTAGAAATAAGAATACCTACTGAAGAGGAAATAAAGACACTTATAGTAGCTATTTTAGCACAAGCTAGAAGCAACTGCAACCTTAGAAATAGAACTGTTAATGTTCATCAAGGTACACCTGTGAATTCGTTCATGAAGAATCAACAAGATAATAAGAAGATAGCCCCAAAATCTCAAGAGGATGATGAAAATAGAAATACATGAAGGCTAACTAAAGAATGTGTTCCCAGAGATACAAAAAAGGCTAATCAAAATAAAATGAGTAACCCTAATCAACAGGTAATGGGAGAGAAAAAACTTACCAAAGTGGAAGTGAGAAAAATAGAAATTCTGGCAGGTATGCCCTCTTTTGATATAACTCAGGATTTATCTCAAATCAAATTATCAATTCCATTGATGGAAATGATGAAAATTGATGACTATAGAAATAGTGCTATGAAATTGATTTCAAATATGCAAATTAAGCCTGAAGTTCAAGATAAGAGTAAGAATGAATCATAAAAGAACAAGAGGCAAGTGAATGATGTTAAAGGAGAGGTCATGAAGACTCCTGATATTTACTTGGGAACTACTTTGACAAAGATTCCATCCCAAGTTGACCCTTTCTATACCACATTGTTAATTAATAATAGGCTGGTAAATAATTGTATGATAAATTCAGGAGCAACAACAAATATGATGCCTATGGCAGTCATGAAAGAACTTGGTTCATGGGTTGGCTCTACATATGGAAATTTTCATTCCGTGGATAATAGATCAATCCCTATCATTGGTATCATGAGTGATGTGGAGATAAAGTTGGATGCTTATCCTAAAGCTACATATAGGACTGTTATTACTATGGTTGGCATTCCACCATATTATGGCATGTTACTGTCAAGACAATGGATTGTTGCAGTTGGTGGAAATGTTCAGTTGGATCTACCATATGCAACCATACCTATGAATGGAAAAGAGGTCAAATTATATAGGGAAACAATATCCGAGAAAGTGGTAGAAAGAATTGATTCTAACCAAACAAACTGATTTTGTGATGTGGGCTTAGGAAGTTTTAGGGTTGAACGATATTCATAGCCTTAATTACAAAACAATGATCCAATTGGCGATGTTGTTCCAGTGGATAAAAATGGTGTCTAGAAAATGTATTTTGATGGAGCCTATAATAAGGAAGGAAATGGAGCTGGTGTAGTCTTCATTGCACCTAGTGGTAAAACTTTCAAGTATTCATTTCTATTGTCATTTGAGTGTACTAATAATATAGCAAAATATGAAGCATTGCTATTGGGCCTAAATTTTGCTATAAAAAATGGAATCAAGTTGTTGACTGTATATGGAGACTCTGAATTGGTTGTATCACATGTAAGATCTAAATATGCCACAAAGAATAAAAGGCTCAAGAAATATAAGCATGCAGTGTGGGATACAATAGAACTCTTTGATGCACTCTCAATAGATTGGGTAGATAGGTCAACGAATTTGATGGCTGATTTTCAGCAAATATTGCTTTAAGAAGGGATGGCATTACATTGACTAGCGTCTCAGAGATAGAATTTAAGAATAGGCCTTACATTCCTAACAATGTATATAGTTTTTAAGTGTTCAATGATGATAAGGATTTGATAAATTTTATTCAATGTGTAGACAAATATGAGGCTCAAGAGATAGAATTTAATGCTTTTGTTGAAATTATTGATGGTAAGGACACTATTTTTGGTCAAGAGGTTGTACAATTAAAAACAAACAAAATTTCAAAAGGTCTTGTGGCTTTGGAACATGTTTTTGATGGAAACAATAGGTCAACCTTGAAGCAGACACTAGTTCATCATGATTATCTTGAAGAAGTAAATATTGGCACTAATAATGCTCCCAAAAAAGTATACATAAGAAAGAAAATTAGCCCAAAAGTCAGAGACATGCCTATAAGCTTGCTAAAGAAATAAATACATGTATTTGCATGGTCCTATGAAGATTTGAAATCCTATAGAGAAGACCTATTTTAGCATGAGATCCCATTAAAACCAAATGTCAAACCTTCTAGACAAATACAAAGGCCTATCAATCTTGTTTTAGCACCAAAAATGCAAGAAAATTTGATGAAGCTCAGGGAAAGTGGTATAATCAATCCTATCAATCCTTCCTCTTGGGTTTCAAATTTGGTACCAGTCAAAAATAAAAATGGTGATATAAGGTTGTGTGTGGATTTTTGTAATTTAAATGTTTCATCATTGAAAGATAACTATCCACTTCTAAATATGGAGGCTATCTTGTAGAGGGTGATAGGGTGTGAATTGATTTCCATAATGGATGGGTTCTCTGGTTATAATCAAGTTAAGGTCAGGGAATCAAAGCAGTAGAAAACTTCCTTGACTACACCTTGGGGTACCTATTTGTATGTAAGGATTCCTTTTGGCCTCACGAATGCTAGTGCCAAATTCCAAAGAGCCATGGATGTAGCTTTTGTAGATTTAATCAATATCATAATGGTTGTCTATCAATATGATTTAATAGCATACTCAAAAAAGGTAGAGGATCATTGCATGTAGTTGGAAAAGATATTAATAAAGGCACTTGAGTATGGTGTATCTTTGAATCCTAAAAAATATCAGTTTGTTGTGACTAAAGGTAAGCTACTTGGGCATATATTCTCTAAAAAAGGTATAAGAATAGATCTAGAGAGGGTTCAACAATTGATAAGATTCCCATCCTTAAAATGATGAAAGTTATCTAGACATTTTTTGGGAAAATTAATTTTGTTAGAAGATTTATTTCTAACATTGCTGAAATTGTGAAGCCCATTGCAAGAATGTTAAAAAAGGGATCAAAGATTGACTGGACATCAGAAGATATTCAAGAATTCTTATCAATGAAGAGTGAAATTAAAGAAGCTCCAGTTCTGGAATCTCTAGACTTTGGTAAGCCATTCCTAATCTTTTCTTTTGCCTCTTTTCACACTGTTGATGTTGTCATGTTACAAAAGAATGAAGAAGGGCATGAACAACCAATTTCATTTTTTAGCAAATCACTTTAAGGATTTGAATTGAAGTATGATGCTACTGAGAACCAAGTTTATGCACTTGTAAAGGTAGTGGAAACATTCAAATCCTACTTGGTGGGAGCACAAGTGACTGCATATGTACCAAATGCAAAATTCAAGGATGTCCTCATGCAAACAGAGGTTACAAGAAGAAGGTGTAGATGGATAAATAGAATCCAAGAATTTAATATCAACATTCAAATAAACAAACTTGTAAGAGGACAAGGGTTGGAAAAATTAATGGATGA
>VDFB02027605.1:17500-55615 GCA_007258455.2 Sequoia sempervirens | reverse complement strand
ACATGTCTATTAAAAACTATAAATTGATCGGTGCTATGCTCCTAGTGGCTTTAATAAGTTTGCTAATGATAATTTTTGTGATGTTTTCATCCATTCTCTCTGGTAGAAAGCATTTTCATTATTTTTTACAACAGATCAAAGACTTATGTGCAAAAAATGTCATCAGAACTTCCTTATATGCAGTCTTTATGGCTAATGAGTAGGTGTATGCAATTATTATATTAGCAATAATCACAACTTACAAGAATAATAATGACAATGGATATGCATAAAAAATTTAGAAGCCTTTCACCATAGCTGTTATATGATGTTTATTTTCCTCTTTGTTGTTTTTTAGCTATTCTTGTTGTATTTTTCCTACGAAATATCACAATCTATCATATCTCTTCAGACTATTCCTCAATAATAATAGAGTACATGCTCGTAGTTTCTACAAGAGAAAAGAATTAGAGGCGTTGCTCCTTTTGGGGCCCTTACTCATGAAAATTCATTACATATATCAGAAAGATACACCACCCTTCTATGCTAGCAAAGGATAAAGACAGTCAAAACTGCAACACCTATACATTGCAAGTGAAATACAAAAAACTAACAACATGTGATACAATGTTGCTCTATAGTGTAGATACAACCAGCTAAAACCAGAGGAAATAGAGACCAAAAAGTTTAGACTGAATAAAATTAAACCGCCTAAAACAGACCTTTCCTTACATCACTCCCCAATGCTCCCTCCCTGTTGATTCTTCCTTCAACACTTCAATCACCTGTTCCACCTAGCCCGCTCCTCCTCCCATGCCACCTGAAGACTTCCATCCTTGAAGAGCCCCTGCCAAAGAGGGGAAACAAATACCACCACAAAGTTCTCTCCAATATGAACAGAGCCACCACAAAAAACTGGAACAATGTAGCTGATTCCAACCTCACACTACCATTTGAATGTGTGACATGCAAACCGGCCAGTGCCTTACCTTTAGTTACATCTGCTTTCCTTCCTAAACTAGCTAGGTTAAAAAGCCTTAACAGTCATAAACATAAATATGCATCAGAAATGACTGTATGTAGGTTGGAGAAAAAGTTTCCTTGTATAGCAGATTTTGGCCTGTGATCTGCATCCATACCTATATCCCCCAACACACATTTCACAAATCCTAGAGCTACATTTAATTCAGAACCAAAGAGTTTCCTATGGACTCAAATACATTTCCTTAGGGTTTTTGCACCTTTCCTTTCCCTATGCTTCTTGTGCTTGCCAACCAAACCATTTCACAAATATGGCCTCCTGCAACCCAATAAGCCAGATGTACCACAATGAACTCCAACTGAAAATTAGGCATGCTCTCTATCTACCACAACATCTCTAAAAAATGCCTCTTTGGCATTTGTGACTAGTAGGCACCATCTAAAACCTCAAGCATCTACAACATTCCTTCAATTATTAGAGCACCATCTTTACTGTCAATCCATTAATACACCTACCACGAAATCAACACTAAACCAATGATAATTTTATAATGCATGCAAAACATCTAATGCTCATTAAGAGCATTCACATTAACTTCTACTGTCAAAAAGAATGTTAAACCATGGCTTCCAACTCAAGCACTAGGGATTTAAAAAATATAAATATTGAGGACAATTTCTACAACAAGGCCAAAATTAGGCCCTCATACACACCTATACTTGGCTTGATTTGTGCTCGACTAAATTAATTGGAACTTATATATACATGAAAGATATGTTATAAAATAAATAAATTGGCCACAAATAACCTTCACTTGTATTGGTGACTGGTCCTCTAGAATTTACAAGATCTCTGCAAACTTAAATTTTGTGTGTGCACATGTTTTTACCACACACATACGTATCTATTTGCATATTTCCACCCAAGCATAAATGTATATGTATATAGAAATTACGAATGTATCTACACACACATTTTTTTATTTAACTCCTATTTTTAACGTGATGAACAAACTTTGAATAAATTAGGCATTATCTTACTTGTACATTCAAGTTATTGCACAATGCATCATTAGATGTCTCACCATCTCCAAATCTTTCTCATATGTCTTGTACATTTTCATACATACAATGAAGCAACGTGGAAAATGGTTTTTTCCCATTCAAAGACTTCTCAGATGAAATTTTATTTTGGATGCAGCTCCTCCCTATGTTGTGAAATAGAAAAGAAGCAATATAAAATCAAAGGTACTTTCTTTTGTTGCAAGCCTTATTTGTGAATTGGAATTTATTGCAGAAGTATTTTATTATATAATAAATTCTTTCCTAAATTTATAGCAGGTGTTAGAAGCATTCATGGATGCAGATTTATGCTGAGGGCTCTCATTAAAATATTTCATCTGTCTACTGAATTTTTTCCTGTATTATCTTCTTGCATCTCTCTTCTGCAATTTTCAACATTCTCTCACATCCATTTGAAGTTAGAAACTACAGACATTATGGTCTATGTGGAGACATATAAAGCCTGTCAAGAGTATGCTTATCTTCTACTTCTATAATTTCTTTGTTTAATATTCTCCCATTTTCTGCATATTGCTTCTTATGTAAATTTCATTTAATTAACTTCAATAGTATAAGCATTGATAACATGTTTGTGCATTCTTTTGCAGGTTGGGCATTCTTTTTCATAGTGCTCTTCTTTTAATAGGAATTAACTTAATATTCTTATAACATTCTAAAATGGTAGAGAGTATTGTGTAATGTAAAGATTAGTATTTACAAAATTTATTAATTTTTTGTTGTAAAATTATTTTTTATTTTTCAAAATTTGTATATTATATTAATTTTAGCTATTACATTTTTTATTAATAAAAAATCCAAATTAATAAAAAATTCTTAAATTTCTTTAATATTTTCAACATTATATTACACTTGGTTTTTGTTGTTGTAAGTTGCTTTTAAATGAATGGTGGTATTTTCTAATTTTGATTAATTGTAATATTTTTTCTAGCTTATTCATTACTGATTGTTTCTTTCTATATTATATTTTCTCCTTCTAATTTTTTTCTAATAAGAAGAAAAAAACTCTTATATCTATACTAGTTTATGTTACAATTTTTAATAACAAAACTAATTGCAATAGCATTGCCTATGGAAAGTACTAATAATATAATATATAATGTACTATAATAAATAATATGTTATATAAATATATAATAATATGTAATAAAATATTATTATTGTCATATATATATATATATATATATATAGAATTTGTTTCTTCAATATGAGCATCACAATAGAAGGTTTAGATGAGCACTCATTTGTAATGGAAGATTAAGATCTCAAGTAGTTCATGTAATAAAAAAGATTGAAAAATAAAGATTAAAAGTTTAGATTTAGATTAAAAATGTGAAAATTTTAGTGGTATATTAGATCTAAATTAAACCTTAATATATTTTTAAGGGTAGGTGAAAAGGATATAAAATCAAGCTTAAAACCATTGTTGAAGAGATAGTAACAATGTAATAGTAATGAAATGAAATGATTGTAAAGATTTTTCCTTTCATCTAAAAGTGAGATGTATATGCCATACATATATTGATATGAAAAACCTTGATATGGGTAAAAAATAGTTTGTGTAAGCTAGAAATGTTCACCAAATATAAGCTAATTAAATAAATGTAATTAATTAAATACAAATCAACATATATTATGTATGATAGTTGAGACTAATAAATCATATTATTGTACTAACTATTCGAAAAAATTCAATGGAAGGGATAAAGCAATCATTATGATGATATATTATATAATTTATATAAAAATAATTTATATAATATAATATAATATATAATATATTAGAATAAATAATATGTTATATATAAATATATAACAATATACAATAATATTATATAAATAATAAATAATATATAAAATAAATCTATTGTCTTATTTTATATAAATTTATTAAATTTATATATATTAATAAAATAATATATAATGATTGATTTATTATTAATATTTATAAATAAATAAATTATATATAAATATATATATCAATTATTTTAATACAATAGATTTATTTATATTTAATTTATATAATTCATTGTATTATTTAATTATCTTAAACATTTGTATATAAATAATTTATTTTAAAATACAACAAATAATCTTTTAAAATAAATCTAAAATAAAAAATACTTTGATTTCATGCCAAAAACCTTCAAATTTCCCATGCCATCATCCATAAAATATGAATAAATTGGCGCTGCATTGAGAAATGTAGAAAAATAAGTACTTAGGTAAGTTAATGACAAACTGGCACGATGCAGGCACGTGAACAGGGAGGGACTTGTGCCGTGATAGTGACTTGTATGAAGCCCAGCCATGACAGTGACTTGTACGGAGCCCAGCCGTGACAGTGCCCAGCTGAACGGAAAACGGAAACGGAAAGTATTTATTTTTGACTCACTCAAAAAGTCAGGGCTTAGTGTGTGACACTTAAGCCCAGCCCTTATTTTCAGTGTTTTGGTTTTCATACATTTTTCATGCCCGTAAGAATAGAAAATATCGTTTAGGACTTCCTTTACCTGCTAAAACGTCTGTTACTCCACTGCTATATGAAAGCTTTTTTTAAACTGTTTTGGTCTTCATACTTTTTTCATGCCCCTAGGAATAGAAATATCATTCAAGACTTTCCTTACCTGCTAACACGTCTGTACTCCACTGGAATATAAAAGCTTCTTTTCACTGTTTTGATCTTCAGACTTTTTCATGCCGGTAACAATAGAAATATCGTTTTAAGACTTTTTATGTGTCTGACGAGAATGAGCACAGAAATTTCCTTCTCTATGTCACGTTTGATGACCATAGCTACAACAGACGCTTAGATAAAGGGATTTAGAAAAAGGAATGTGACCTGTACAAGAGTGAATTTCTTTTCAGCATGGAATATATTTTTTAAAAGTTTGTATTATCGAAAAAATATACTTTAAATCCTCGGTGGCTATATAGTATTTTGTCTGTATTTTTTATGAAAATAATTATTAAAATTAAAGCACATATTCTGTATTAGATTAATAATTATTTGCATAAAAAAATATTTAGAATGTTGGATAAGCACTGGTGATTTGTAAGAAGTGGATTTTAAAAAACTTAATAGAAAAGATAAAGAAAATTTATATTTTATTGGGAGGGTTGAAAAGTAAAGCAAAGATATTTTCATTATATTATTTTGTTAATAGAAGTTTTATTTCTTTTTCTATTGGGTAGGATTTGTTGTAGTGACATTTAGGATGAAGGTGTTAGGTTTAGAAATGTAATGCATGAAAATATTGAAATTAATGTGATTTAGACAATTAGAAAAACATTCAATGAAAGATTAATTCATTTAATCAAAATATACATATTTAACAATATGAAAATTAATATTAAGTTCATCTTCTAGTTGACTATTCAACTTCTAGTATAACTAGCAAATACAATACAAAATATTATCCTACCACACCAAGGATTATGTATATTACTGTTACATCCCCTCTTAATCGATAGGGGTAGTGGTAAAACTTTTGTTTGTGTTGCACATGAGGCCACTTTTTTATGGCCTTTCATTTGTTTGATATGAAGTTTCAATGTTCTACAAAAGGTTTTGTTTAAGTGATAGCTTTTTTTTGTAATTTTTGAAGAACAAATATATTGAGTTTGTTTTCTTAAGTCAAGTTAGTTGTCCATAATGTTGTATGCCATTTTGAGAGAATACCTCACCCATTTATTGTGAAAAATTTTACCACCATTTTCTATTCTAAGTGATGATTTTTATAGAAGAAGGATGTTCAATTTCTATCTTCACCCACTTCTATGAGTGAAATCTAGACAACCCATGCTAATTACACCCATGAGTAGTTTAAAAGTGTCTCAACTACACCATGTGGCATGGGAATTTGATAACCTAATTTTCTTGTGGTCATGAGTAACACAAAAGTGTTCTAAAGCATACACTAAATGACCTAAATTTTTGTCAAAGTTAAAAATGTAAACCACTTGTCATCTACAATGTCAACACATAAAAAATTATCTTATAGAAGAAAAACTACATTGAAAATGAAGGCATATGATTTGATCCTACTCCATGCACAAAAACCAAAAATTAAAATGAATTGTGCAATCTCAAATGTTCAAGTGTTGAGCTAAACATTACCTACTAAGATGTTGTATTGTAAATGGAAAAATGTTGCAATAATTACAGTGAAAAATAGGAGAAGTATTCAAGTACATCCTTGAAGAAGTCAAAATTTGAATCTTGATGCTACTCCAAGTACCATGCTCAAGGAACTCATAATTTGAATCCCATGTCCCCCACTTTAAGATGAAAGTAGAGAGTTGTTGCAAAGCCTTCCTAGAAAGAGAACAAAATATATCAACTTGTGAAGAGATGCACAACTCACTGACACACTCTTGGGTTTTTATGATGAGTTTCCATTAATTTTTCCTTTTAGGTTTTCAACTCAATAAGAAGAATTTGTAAAATACCCCTTTGGGTTATCAATTGACAACTCAAGTGTAAGAATATAATCTACAAGAGGAAATATCCATAGCCTCAAATAATTTGTATTTGGTTGCATATCTAGTGGTCTTAGTTTACTATCAATATATAAATTAAAATGGAAAACTAGATACAAAAATTCAATGCTCCTATCAACACCATAATTATTGAGTGCATAATTATCTTGAATTGATTCAACTCTATATTTTTTTAGTAGGTTGTTGCTCAATATTTGTAATGCTAAGCTCATAATCTAGATTGACAACAACATCCAAATCATGATTAGACAATCTCAATAATATTTGTAATATGTAGCTCATTGTCAACTAAATTAATAATAACCATATTAGGAGTAAACAAGTTATCATCTAAAATACTGGATTGAACTCTCTTATAAGATTTTGATAAGAGGAAAGCCTTAGTTTTTCACTAGAATGATCTATCCATTCAAAATACAAATTCCTCATTGATTTTGTAGGTTGATCTTTGACATAACATTATTTTGTAGATTGTATGTGTTGACCACATGATATACAAGGATGTAGATCAAACTAATCACCAAAGGTGTGACATTAACATCTACAATGACAACATGTTTGTACTTGATGGTTTTTATTTAAAGCTAATTTTGATTGGAATGACCATTTGTCAATTTCATAGGGTTGATCAATAGGTGAAGACTAAACTTGAATATTATTTTTAATACAGTTTCCAAACAAATTTGATAGGTTTTTAATATTTTGATACATAAACATCCACAACACATATACCCTGGACCAACATAATGTTTGTTGTGTTTTATTGTTTGCTAGACATACACATTAGGTAGAGGTTCAATAACGGGAGAACTAATAGATATTGTATCCTCAAGAGGATTTGACAACACAACTTTTCATTTAGGCATAACATAATTATGTGACATAGGAGGGGGCTCAAATCACTTTTCTTTAATGAATAATTTTTCTTTTCCTTCCTTTTGAGTTGTACAACTTAAAGAAGGGGTATCAACATCTTTCTTCTTCAAAACACTATTTTGTGACATCTAGGAGGGGGCTTAACATTATTATTCAAGGATTTTTTCATTTACTGGAATCTTTTGAGTTGAACTACTTAAAGAAGGAATAGTAATGATGATAACATATTTCTTCTCTACTAAGGTTTTAGTTGTCTAGTCTTGTATTTGATCTTGCAAAATATTGATTTCTTATCAAAAAATCTTGTATTAATTACAAAATACATAAAACAAACACTCTATTATCTTTACTTATTATTTATTTCTCACATTAATTTGTAAACATAACATTCCTATGGTGTATAATGTGGACATGATTACAAATATTACACATGTTTGAGTTTGGTTTCATCTATAATACTTGGAGATAATATAATAAAAAACACCCAATGAGTTTTTATATTAAGAGAAGGTATAGATTAGTTCTTTATTACTCCAACGAGTTTCCTTTCTATATATAACAAAACTTATGTACTGAATCTCTCAATATACTTTCCCTTCTAAAATACATGTCGGTTGGAAGAAGCCCATCCTTGAATATACCCATCAATACATGAATGTGATGTTTAAACATGTGAGAATAGAGAGGCATGTTGCATGTATAGATAGCATGTGAAAAGGGTTCATCCTATCAATAAGATAGTCTTAGAAATAAATTAGAATTGAATATTTTAATAGTGATTTACATCTTATGATAGTGATGAATGAGTAATAAAGGGAAATGAAAATAAAAAACAATAATGTTCATATCCTCTATGATTCTTTATAGGGATGAAGCCATATATACTATTGTTAAAACTATGTTATGTGTTGGACCGTACAATATTTTAATCATGACGACTTGAATTATAAATGTAATCAAAGGTACCTTGAATATTAAATGTAGTGATTATCTTAAATTTGTAAATTCTAAATTTTATTCTTAAATTTAATCACCAAAATTTTAAAAATGACATCACTTGAAATATCCAATACCCCTTAAAAGTGGAAAAAATAATTAGCATGACCTTCTAAAAAAAATCACTTTCTAATAACTAGCACATATATATATATATATATATATATATATATATAATACGTCAAGAGATATCCTTTTTGAGGCATCTATTTTTTAATCAGTTCCTCACATAAAAGTGCAATAGGCACCTTGAGAAGGATATCTCGCAATGTATTTTATATATATATTATTAATATATATGCTATTAGCTTTCATGATTCAACATGTAAGACATTAAATAAATTAGGGTTACGGTTAGAGATAGAGTTAGGGTTAGGTTTAGGATTACAATTAGTGTTAGGGTTGGGGATATGCTTAGGATTGGGATTATGGTTAGGGTTAGGGTTAGGGTAAGGGTTAGAGTTAGGGTTGTGGATAGAATTAGGGTTAGGTTTAGGGTTTGGGTTTGGGTTGTAGTTCTAGAGTTACCTGATTTTGTATAGAGCTAGGGTTAAGGTTAGGGTTAGGATTAGATATAAAGTTAGGGTTATTGTTTGGGTTAGAGTTATAATTATAGTTAGGTTTGGGGATAAGGTTAGAGTTAGGGTTAGAATTAGAGATAAAATGACTACAAATTAATCTATATTTTCAATTAATTATTGTATAAATCAAAACAATAACAATAAATCATGCCTCTACATGCATTTTACAAATTGATTTGATTTTTCAATAAGAATTGTATCTACCTTAAAACCTACTCTCCCACCTTCCTCGTGGCTTATCACCTTCCCATCATCATTCCACTACTTGTATATGCTTGGAACATGATCATAAATAGTCGTTTGACACCTTCAAGAAAAATTTTGAAATTTGTAACTCATGCCCGAAAATATCCCAACTTTCAAGAGCAATAACTTTTGATTTGAGCACTCATTTGAGCCTATTTTTTTAACTATAATGCTCAAAGTGCTTTATGTGCTTGAGGCCTCAAAACTCAATTTTAAAGAATTTTAAGGAATTTTAAAATGAAAATAGTAAATATATATTCTTACACAAACTTGATATTGACTTGAAACTCGCCTACAATGTAAAAAAATCAATTACAAAGCTTTGGGGAAAATTTCAAGTCTCTACATGCTCATATGCAAACCTAATAAAAATAGAGGCCCTATTTAATTTAGCCCTTTTTGAAAATTTGAAAGTTCTAAATCACTCTTAAGGGCTTTTAAAAGGAAATGAACTTCATGGGTATTCGTCAAACCAAACAAAAATTAAAATAAAATATTTTGGGTGATACAATATTGTCCTTACACCCTAGAGGCTCTCGCATCACAAATAAGGCATAAGGGAACCCAAACCCTGATCAAATCCTACGTGAAAGGTATACACTAAAAAATAGATCTATCTCTATAAATGAAGGCTAAACCCTAAGACAACTCTAGGTTGTGAAAAATTTGTGTCAATGAAAATGCATACCTTATATGAATATGTAGGATGATTAAATAACTAAATAAATTTCTCAACATTTAACCTCAATAAATGAGTTTGAACTAGAAACAATAAATATGAAAATTAAAAGTATTTAAATGTGATATTTATCTCGATTTTAAAGGTGAAGGAATGTTACAATTATTTGAATGCTTGCTTAGATGGTTGTCTTATGATATGCAAGTTAACTATGTTTCACTTTAATTTAGATCCATGCCTGCAAAATTGAACTCTATGAGTGCAAATATGATTTAGTGCATAAACCTGAACTACGTGAATGGACTACAATTGAGGACAATAAGCAAATGTGTAGCGTGTCTAGGATGATTACACATGTAGATAAATTAGAATGGATTCCTCTTTAAGCTCTTTAACATGCTTGAAAATTCCTAGATAATTCCTAAATGAATGAATGACTTTTCTTGAATACAACATAGCACACAAATCAACACAAATGTGTGTTGTTGTTAGGTCAAATCATAACAATTAGAGGTAAGAGTGGGCAATTTTTAATTTGAATTTGATTTTGAACAAGTTTAATATTTAGATTCATGATCGTAGAAATGATGTGAATCAAGTTTGTGCCCATAGATATGATCCAAGGTAATTACTAGTGAATTTGAGGATCAATACCAAATCTTTAGGGATGAATGATAATGAGATCAAGGTGCGTAGATGTCATAAGTTGAATTCATGTAAGAAAATACTACACAATCTAATCAAGTGAACTGCAAACATAAGGGAAAAGGGCATGGGTGGACAAATTTCACCATTATAATAATAAATAATTCGAAACATTAAGAAAACTCATGAAAATTGTTTGAATAAAACAAATAATTATGACTAGTTGATATCACTAATAGAACCCAATCACTTTGTGGGGAGTAAGGGGTCTCTTTTTTTTAACTTTTATACATTATTTGTGAAGTTCTAGACTAGCAATTATTTTTTCATCTATATATTAAGATGCATTAAAAATCAATCAAGTATAATTAGATATAAGACGCAAAATTATATGACTATTATTTTTTAAATATTTTTTAACTCAACAAAAATATATGACTTCATTTTTTTTTTTAAATATTTTTGAACAACTCAACAAAAATATATGGATCGATACTATTTTTTAAAATATTTTTTAATAACTCAAGAAAAATATATGGATCCATACTAACAAAAATATAACCAATATTACTACATCATTAATGACCTGAAGCGTAAACAATAGGGGCAATGGCTATGTAGCATACAAATCCAACTGACATACACCTGTGGGCCATCAGTCCTTTGTCAGAAAAATACGGCGTTGGATGGTTCCATGGCATGGATGCTTTTACCAGTTGCATGGCATGGATGCTTTTACCGATTTTCTCACCTAACTTCGTGCAAACTCCCTCATTTTTATTTTCTACGTTGTAGATTACGCCGTGGAGTTTTGCATAGAAGAGTATAAAAATTAAATGAAATCTATTTAAAAAATAAGATTATATTTTAATTTTGTTTTTTATTAAATATATTTTATATTTATTTTAATTTATTTTAATTTTCAATATTTGATAATAATTTTAAAACTAGGAAAATACTTAAATTATTAATACAATTTAATAAAAATTTAAATTTTATTTTAATGTAAAATATATAAAAATATTTAGTATAAAAAATATTTAAATTTTAAAAAAATTGTTTCTATCAAATTAACTTAAATATTAAAATTTTCATATCTTAAATTAATACTATAAATTTTGATAAAAATAAGTTTTTATTTATAATTTATAATTTTGGTTATTGAAGACAATTATGATGTTCAAATTTTTAAAACAAAATTTTAAATATTTAATATATAATATTTTAGGTAAACCTTTAAAAAAAAATTAAATAAATATAAATTCTTTCGTTTAATTTTTTAAAATAAGATAAAAAATAAAAATATTTAAATTTAATATAAAATATTAGAATCTTCTAAATACATATTGAGATGTTGATGTATTTAATATAATTTGATATTATAAGTTTTGATGTATTATTCTGTTTCTTTTAAGGCTAAAGGACAAGAGATTTCATTTTGGAGGAGTATTTTTTTTGTTTTTTTTAATTTAAAAAATATGCCTCGAAAATGAAATCTCTCGATGTATAATATATAGATTAATATATTATGATAGATACGCTGGTAGCAGCACGACGTGCACAACACATTGAATAAATTAATATATTTAGGGTTATGATTAGAGTTAGCATTTAGGATTAGGGTTAGGGTTAGGGACAAGGTTAGGATTAAGGTTAAGATTAGCATTAGGGTTTGGGTTAGGGTAGGGTCAAGGTTAGGATTAAGGTTAGGGTCAAGATTAGGATTAGGGTTTGGGTTATGGTTAGGATTAAGGTTAAGATTAGTGTAGACATCTAAATTTGGACATTTAATTTATCCAAATTTATCACTTTTCGTCTAAACATCCTCTTATCTGAGTTAATTAAATAATATTACTATTATTTAATTAATACCCTTAATTCTGCCAAATCCCTAAGGTAATAATACTTTACCCTCTTTAATCCTCCTTTCATCAAATAAATTAAATAAATAATACATTTATTTAATTCCTCACATGTCATTTTCATCTAATTCTTAATCCATCTCCTAATCTCTTCATTAAGGATGTGCACATGCCTAATCCTTGATTAGGATGTGTCACATCCTCCAACTTTTGCGGCTCCTAATCCTTATTTCTATTCTAATTACTAATTAATTAATCTTACTGTACCTTGGTCAACTCTCCATCCCCAAGGAATTTTTAATTCTTTTTTATTCCTCCTAGTCTTTTCCATGCATCTTCTAGAATTTTGACTTGTCACATCAAGTCACATGTGACAAACTCCCACCTTTGGGAACATTGTCTTATCCACTAGATTCTTCCAATCATTGTGAATTTAAAATTCACTTTTATTCACCCAAGGTTCTTCCCATCTCCTAATGTACTTGGAAGGTACTTGTCCTTCCTCCACCTCATGTTTCTCTTCCACCTCACTTACACCTCATCTCCTCTTAGCCACACTTCATTCACATGTCAAGATGAAGGGCTTGTGAGTTCTCAACCCACCATAGCCCTTCATCTTGACCTTGTTGGATGAATCTCAACCGTTGAATTCTCTAGAGAATTCAAATTCTTTTATAAATCCCCCCTCCTCAAGGGCATTTTCAACACTCTCATTTTGAGCAACCTTATGCTGCCAATTTGCATTCTCAAAAATTTACTATCATTTAGTCATCCACTTTAATCATTTTGCATAAGTTGATCTTGCATTTAGTCACTCAAGAAGCCATCTAAGGAGCACATAAAGTCATCCAAGTCAAGGGCCAACCAAGGAGTCTTCGACAGTAAGGAAAGGTATAATCATTTGCATCGTATTTTATATATTTTCCTTCCTATTATATCACTCTTTAGGCTAATCATTGAAGTGTTCTTGGTATTCTTCCACTTGCATTTTTAGTTATTTCGCACATTAGAATAGGGTAAAATTCTAAGGTACACATTTATGGCATGCCCGGTGGGACCCACAAACGGGTTCTTGTATTTAACCTTCATTTTTGCTAAGTATTTTGCAGAAAAAGGTCGCAGAAAGGCGGAAGCGCCCCCATTTTACTGCAAAAAGGCAGAAGCGCCCTCTACTTTACTGCAGAAAGGTGGAAGCGCCCTCTGTTTTACCGCAGAAAGGCGGAAGTGCCCTCTGCTTTACTGCAGAAAGGCGGAAGCGCCCCTGATTCTGTTGCAGAAAGGCAGAAGCGCCCTATATCTGAAAAATTCATTTTTCTAACAGTTTGCTGCAGTTAGGTGTATACGTCATTTTTCTTAGAAGATATTTTCTAACACTTTCTTGTAGTAGGGCATACAACCTTTCTTTTTCAAAAATTTGTTAAAGTTTCCTATAGAGGGGTGGATACGCCCTTTCATTTTGAAAGGCTCTTTTCCTCTAACATTTTGCTGTAGAAAGGTGGAAGCGCCCCCATTTTACTGCAGAAAGGCGGAAGTGCCCCCATTTTACTGCAAAAAGGCGGAAGCGCCCTCTGTTTTACTGTAGAAAGGCGGAAGCGCCCCTGTTTTACCACAGAAAGGTGGCTACGCCCCAAAACAGCACAGTTTGGAAGGTAAAACAGTCATTTTAGCTTTGTTTTTGCTCTCATTTTTTGCTATTTTCAAGTAGTAACCCTCTAACATTATTTTGGCAAGAATATTGGTGTTTTTTTTGCTAACGTTTTGCAGCATATTATGGCGTAATTGACCAAGAACGAAGAATAAGATAGCTAACATTTGTTTGTAAGGCCATCTATTTGATCAGATTTTTGAAGATTATCCTTGTTGTTTTGGAACATAGTCTAATTAGGGGGAGTAAACTTCATTGCTTGCTATGATTGTTTATTCTTGTGTCGCCCAAGGGGGCACTAATTTGTTTTCACTTTCCCCTTGCACTTCGTGTGAGCCTGGGGAGTAGTTGGAAATGGTTAGTGTCTTCTTTCTAGTGGGACCTGCTTAGGGATTTCATCACCCTAAGGGATGATTCCAACCACACGTACCGGCGGGGTATATAAAGGGGGGAGAACGAAAGTTGTACCCCAATCCAGTCATGTCGTAATTGGCAGAGCGTCAAAGTTAGGGTGATACCTAGATAGACGTGAAGAGTTGGTCTGAGCCTTTCAGTATCTCGCTGGGGTTCCCGACTCACACTTGTGATGGGCTGGTGTTCACAGTTGTGCCTCACATACTGAGAGTATATCAAGGACTCCCTAGAAGCCTTGTGCATCCTAGATTAAGACCTTTTCTGGCCATACCCTTAACATTAATCATAGGATTGTGCTTGCTTGAAGTGTTTTCTTGTGAAAAACCCGTGAAATCTTTGATACACTGGCCTTATTTTATCATTTTGAGTCCTTTCCATAGCCATTGCCATCAAAACCAAGCTCTGTTTTACCGCAGAAAGGCAGAAGTGCCCCTGATTTTACCGCAGAAAGGCGGAAGCGCCCCTGATTTACCGCAAAAAGGCGGAAGCGCCCCTGATTTTACTGTAGAAAGGTAGAAGCACCCCTGATTTTACTGCAGAAAGGCAGAAGCACCCTCTGTTTTACCGCAGAAAGGTGAAAGCGCCCCTGATTTACTGCAGAAAGGCGGAAGCGCCCTGATTTACCGCAGAAAGCTGACTACGCCCCTTTAACTTCCTTAGGCCATCATTTACAAACCGTACGTTGAATCAACTTCATTCAAAAACCAAAATTGCTTAATTTTTTGAGCTCTATCTAGTGGTACCTTTTGTTTCTTCCTATCTAATGAAACCAATCCATTCCTCTAATCAAATACATATAATCATCTAATCAATCCAAGCACAACAATCCTATTAGGTTCATCCAATCACAACTATCTAATCAACATCATCTAATCATCTGATCCTATCCAATCAAACCAATCTAGTCCTTTAATCAAATTCATCCAATCATCTACCTGATCCAATCATCCGTCTACCCAATCCAATCAATTGTTTTCCCCATCCAAATCCCTTTAACATCATTTCAGAAGTTATTATCCAAATTGACCTAGGTGTCTGAATCCAATCATCATCCTCAACATCTCCTTAGGATTGTCATCCATCCTAAGTTAATCATCACCATCAGCCCTATCAATTCACTTTCAATCTCAAAGTGGATTCGGTGCTGCAATCATCCATTTATCCTTTAATCTGATCAATCAGTATCCTATGTCACCTAGGGTAATCTCTAAATTCAATCTTATTAATCATCGATCAATCTTATCCAATCCAATCACATCCCTATCCAATCATCCATCTACCAAATCCCATCAAAATCAAAATCAATCCCATCACATCATCCAATCATCCTAATCTGAGCTTTAATCAAATCCCGATATGAGCTTGACTTAAATCCCAATTTGAGCTTTCATCCATCTCCATCCAAAATCTTTGATCCATTCTATTTATGCTTTCATCATCATGAATCCTTATCCTCCATCAATAGTAGTCAAGGGAAACCCTAATTACGTTGACGATGATAACGAAAGTCTTATTGATCAAGAGGTATACGACATAGATCCCCTTGACACTATCATCTCTAGTAAGCTTTCTCCACCCGCTTTCCAAAATCCAATTACTCCTTTGAGCTATCCCATTATTCCTTCATCCATGCCTAATCATGTTCCTTATGCTACTTTTGACAAGGGGTATCCAATACCTTCCCCTTCCCCATCTACATCATCCTCTTATTTGACATCCACATCCTCTTATCCTAATCTTCCATCACAATATTCCTATTACAATTCCCCATACATGACCCCCTATCCTAATCCACTTTCCCAGTCTGCTCATACTAATCTTACATCCACACCCTTTTACCTTAATCCTACATCCACATATCCTCATCCTAATCCACCATCCCAATACCCTTATTATAATCCATCCCCCACATCCTCGTGTCTCACTACACCACCTATATCCTCTTGTCCTAATCCACAATCCATGTCCCCCTATCTTAATTCACAACTCCAATATCCTTACCTTAACCCTCCATCCAATCCTAGTCCTCCATCTACTCCTAGTCCTCCATCCAATCCCATTCATCCATCTACTCCTAGTCCTCCATCCAATCTTAATCCCCCATCTACTCATAGTCCTACATTCAATCCCATTCCTCCATCCAATCCTAGTCCTCCATCCAATCCTAATCCCCCATCTACTCATAGTCCTACATTCAATCCCATTCCTCCATCTAACCCTAATCCACCAATCCATAATCCCTCATCCATTTCTACCACCCCAGCCAAGCCAACCATATGCAAATCTCTCATTTCGGAAGTTCTCCAAGGACTCGTAACAAAGAAGCCGTCCCCAACTCCACATCTTGAAGTCGTGGAACCATGCCATCCCAATCCATCATCCACGATCACTAGTGATGAGACCCTTCTCCATACCACACCTATCATTGTTGTTACCACCCCTAGCACTGATCAAACCATTGAAACCATTGAACCCACTAAATCCATTGAACCCACATCTCCTACTATGAGAGCCACTGAACCCATCGAAGACACCCAAGTCCAATCCACTCCCTCTACTCCTAGATCCACCCAAATCCAACCCACTCCTTCCATTCCTAGTAGCACCAAAACCCATTCCAATGAACATCATGAATCCTCCATACTCCCATCTCCCCCACTTAAACAGTCCCTCCAACACTCCATTATCATGCCTCCCGCACACGATGAGTCATGACAAGAGTTTGATCCAAAGCATACCACCATTTCCCCTCCTCCACCTCAAGATCCCACAATCCCATCTAGTTCATCTCCATCTCATGATCCTCCATCACCCCCTATTCCATATCCCCTTGGTCCTCTCACATTCCTCCATGGCGGTCTCCTCGCAGAAGAAAAACAAACCATATACACCAACCCTCCTCTTCCACCTAATAATGGACTCGCATCATTCTTCCAAAATAACAAAAATCCTATCCTAGATCGAATGCTTAATAAAATGAACTATCAAGGAAAAGGTTTAGGCCTTCATGAGCAAGGTATTATAGAGCCCATCCAAGCTAAAGAGCATTTGTATATGCGAGGTCTTGGATGTACTACTCACGACTCGCAATCCAAAAATGTTGGTACAATCTCCACATATCTTCCCTGATCCTCTTCTAAAAAGATAAAAGAATCCTCCCATACCCCCACCAGATCGTTTGTTGCCATCCCCCCTCCTCCATCATATCGCTTCAAAAAAACCATCCATATTCCTCCTTCATCCGCTCCATCCATCTTGGGTCCTTATGTTCCCTCATCCCCCATCACATATCCTCCCGGTCCCAAGGCTATTTTTGGCCCTTATATCCCAAAATCACCTCCTCCATCTCATCCTATTCATCCTTTCATCCATCCATCACCTATCCATGTCACCCATCATAACTATCCCACTCTCATGTTCCCTAATCAGGATCAACAAAGGCACGTACCTATACATCATCCATACACATATTATCCTCAAAATCCTACCTTTGTCCCTCCATCCATATTCCCTTCACATCATCCATACACTCGCACCCATCCCATTGCTACTAAAAGCACTTTGGATGCCAAAGTACAAATTCATAAATCTAAACATCCACATGAATTTAAAGTTTCCCATGTCCCCTCTAAAATACATGTTGAAGAAAATAAAAATAATATCCAATATCAAAATCAAATCCATAGGTTGCAAAGGCCCACCAAAGCAAAAATCACACAACCATGTGGATCCCAAAGAAAACAAATGAAGCATCTATCACACCATCCAAAGTTGCTACTCCAAAAGCTAATCATGTAAATCCTCCATCACCTAAATCCATTTTGGGTCCTTATGTCCCACAATTTGCTATCACCTCTCCTCCATTATCTCTACATCCTCCATTACACCCTCCATTATCCCCACATCATCCAACCATTAATCATCCTATCCTTTCACACCCCCCACCACATGTGCCAATGTTGGTCCTGAACACACCTCCCCATCATACGTTTACTCCATCATTCCATCCATACACTTTCCAACATCCCATCCATTATCCCACACATCTCCCCCATCAAATCCCTTTAATACCCACCCTTGCATAATTCCTCCATTGTCCTAACCGTGGTTGTACCAACATCCGACAGTCACTTCAAAACCTGGGCTCTTAATACTTCGTATGGAATTCGATGCTTGAGTCCTTCACCCATATCCTTATCACATGTCTATTGCATCCACTTATCCACCTCCCTATACTTATCCATCTCCACCCACATTTTATCCAAAAATCCAAAGAAATTGAAAAAAGCAAAAAATGGTCAATACAATAAAATAGTAAAGAGAAATCATTCGTCCAATGGTGAAAACTTGGCAAACAAGCACCTTGGATAAGTACCATGATGAAAACCTGGTAAACAGGCGTCATGCGTAAATCCCCTATCCAGTTAACTTCTGCAATTGGAGGCACCTGCATCCCTTTCACCCACCTCCTTCATCCCACCTATCTTACACATCCTTCACCTCGATCCCTCCATCCTCCGTGTGATCTTGATATAGCTAGGAGCAAACATATATACATGCTTTGGACACCTATTGGCATACTTTCCATTCATCCCTACATTGTCACATTCTTTGTCCACCCATCATGTTACCATACACCTACCCCCTATCCTATTCCTTATCCACATCCATTTACCTTCTTTGTCTATCTACCATGCTACCATCAATATCCCTTCCTTATTCAAGAATCCTACCTTCATTCATCAAACTCCCTCGACCACCCATCCTATCCTCCTCCAACTATCCCCTTTATCTTCCCATCCACTGGTCTTTCGCCCCTTTTTCCTTATCACACATGACATATCTAGAGTGGGGGCATCTACTTCCTTTGTGACGTAAGTCCTTGGAGACATCATTCATCAATCCTATCTAAAGTTTCATCTACCCATCCTTATCTTCCTATCCATCCATCCAAACAATCCCTTTCATATCCCCATCCTTATCCTCCTATTCCTCCATCCAAACAATCCCTTTGATATCCCCATCTTTATCTTCCTACCAATCCCTTACATCTCCCCATCCCAATCTTCTTATCCATCCAAACAATCCTTTTAACCTCCTTATCCTTCTCCATCTATCCTAACATCTATCCATCTACCTAACCAATCCCATTAATCCATCAAATCTCTTCTATCCCCATCCCTGTATTCATATCCATCCCCCATCACATCCTTTCCATCTCCCCATCCTTATCTTCCTATCCATCCCTACCTCTAACCCCCATCCCTTTCATCCCCCATCCCTATCTCCCTATTCATTTCTCTCTACCTTCATCCCATCTCATCATCCCTTGTCATTGGTCTCTGGTTATAGGCTTCTCCCCATGCAATCCAATTCCATCTATCTAATCATCATCACTCCTGCTTCTCTTGCACATCTTTCCAACCCCTATCACTTTTCATCACTCATCTATCATATCATCCTCCCAAGTCATTTTAATGATTTGGATAACTATCCCATACCTAAGCTTTGTAATTGTCGTCATCCTATCTTGTCCAACAGGTCTATCATTCCTCGTCCTATCAGTCCCATCTTTTTTATCCACTTATTCTATCATCTCATCATCATTTATCCATCATTTGTCATTGGTCATTGGTTGAACTGCGCCGCCCTTGCGCTTTCACGTAGGCAAGGTCGATCATTTGATCCGCCCCCGAGGCTTTCTCTGTCTACTCCTCTATCATCTATTGTCAGTCTTTTTGTTCTCTCTATCCAATCCTTTATCACCTATCATTGGCCTTTCTGCTTTTTTTTGTCCAATCTTTTTCATCCATCATCGGTCTTCATTATCCCATTTCTACTTTTATCCATGGTATGTCATCAGTCTTCTATTGATACGAGGGCTCTGCGCTTTCATGTAGGCAAGGCTAATCTTTGATCGGCCCCCGAGCCCCTAGGTCGCTAGGCTGTGTCAGTCTTCTATCTTGTGTCATGTCTCTTGTGTCATGTTATCAAGCTATGCCCTCATCTAGCTGGTTCTTAACAAACGAGATCCGTTAGTATCAAGATATCCAATCGATTTTGAACATCCCGCATCATAACGATCTTTTAGTTTAGTATCTATCATCATCGGTCTCAACAAGATGCATCCTTCCTAACAGACCTCATCAACCCCATCCATCCTCTTGATCCTATGGCAAAGGACATTTCGAATTTAATTGCGATCTTTTGATGCTTTTGGTTTTTGTTTATCATTTGAGCTCCCTATCACACCTCGTCATGGTCACCTTGGTCCATCATACCATGGTATGTTGTGGCTAGTCATCATAGGGGCATATCTTGATCTTTTATTGATGTTGTCTGCTAGGTTGTCTCATGTAGTACCCACCAAGATCCCTGTGATCTTGTGTTACGTTGGGGCATCCTTTTGTGCTTGCGGTTATCCAAATACCTGGCCCGACCAAAGTCTTTGTCACTTTGGGGTGTTAGGATAGTCTTCTTGTCTGTTGTGTTTGTTTTATGCATTAGACACTAATCTGCCTTGGTCCTTCATATCTTGGTGTATCGTGTCTTATGCTATAGAAAAAATCAGTGCTTCGAAGATGGCAAATTGCATTTAGAATTGCATTTTATTTTCCATTTCATCATCTTGCATGTATCCCCCATCCCTTCATCCTTCTTCACAATCTCCCCATCCCTCCATCTTTTCTATCTATTCCCTTCATCCTTCTTTTCCCCTCTTCTTTTTTTCATCCCCCTGCCGGGGCGGCTCCGCCCCAGGCAGGGCGGCTCCGCCCCAAGCGGTTCCGCCCCAGGTGGGTCCACCCGCAGTCGAGGCGGCTCCGCCCGCCATCGGGGCGGCAACACCCTGGAGCAGGGCAGCTACGCCCCGCCCCAGTTCTTCTTCCCCCCATTTTTCTTTAACATTTTGACCTTTCTTTCTAAAAACTAATCCCGACCCATTTTCTAATTTCCCCCCGCCATCAAAACCCGTGTGTTGAAATTTTTAAAAAATTATCGAAAAACATATTTTCGAGGGTTTTGATTTTTACACTGAAACTTCCGGAGGCCATAACTTTTGACTCGGGTGTCCGCTTGAGTTGAAATTTGACGGGTGGTTGCGTTATGAAATAATAAGTGGATTCCCAATGGACTTCTAAGAAGTCCCATGGAACCCATTTTGCCACAGTTTTGGGGCCTCAAACTTTCACCTAGGCCCTCAAAATCTCAATTTAGTATTTTTTTCCAACATTTTGACAAATTGTTTTAACTCATAACTCGAAATGCATATCTCGAATTTGGGATGTTAGTTGGCAATTCATCCTATCTCAATATTACGTATTTCCTGGAAAAAATTTGGACTCCCAAAAGTATATCCATGAGGTTTCCTAAAACGGCAAAATTTGACAATTTTTGAAAATTACCAAATTGCGAAAAATCTAATTGTCAACACTTTACGTCCTTTAAACCCTGGAACTCGGTGTAGAATCAATCCACTCATATCCTTCAATCATTCTATTCTTCAATCCAATCCGCATCTGAGCTTTAATTTAATCCCAATCTGAGCTTAACCAAAACCCTAATCTGAGCTTTAGTCCATCTGCAGTCCAAATCTTTGGATATCGAACCAAATCTTAAGATCTTTCTCTCCATCTCACATATCAATCTTCTCATATGTTCAATCTCGCACAAATCACCTAATCAAATCCTTGGTCTTGTCCCTAGTCTCATTACCAGCCTTGACCCTTCATCATCATCATCCATTAGTATCCTTTCCTATCCCTTTGGCGTTGTTTTGGGATGTATCCTTCCCTCATCAACAACACTTTCATCATCATCATCCATTAGTATCCTTCCCTATCCCTTTGGCGTTGTTTTGGGTTGTATCCTTCTCTCATCAACAACACTTTCATCATCATCATCGGGAGGTATTCTTCCCTATCCTTTAGTGGTGTTTTGGGATGTATCATTCCCTCATCAATACCACTCAGTGGGATGTATCCTTCCCTATCCTCATGTTGTTTCAGGATCCTTCATTCCCTCATTGACCACACTCCATCCATCATCAACCCATTTTGGCTTGTACCTTGACTGGGGCAATATCACCTTTTGCCCTAAAATCCATTTGTGCTTCATCCATCTCCTATCGCTTCTCCTTCTCTCTTGTCCATCACTTCGCATCATCTCCCTCATCTCATCTATTTCGAGAGCACACCCGTGTTCTCTTCAACCCGCATGTCCTCTCGAGGGGGCATCCTTAATCCCTCATCCTCATCTTCATCCCCATCATCTTTTTTCCCAATCAATCCTTTCATGACTGGGGCATCTTTCCCAATCTAACCATCTTCTTCTAGGTTCTATATTTTAATATTCTTTGAAATGATGCTACTTTATAGCACCATCTCAAAGAGGGGCAAAATGTAGACATCTAAATTTGGACATTTAATTTATCCAAATTTATCGCTTTTCGTCTAAACATCCTCTTATCTGAGTTAATTAAATAATATTACTATTATTTAATTAATACCCTTAATTCTGCCAAATCCCTAAGGTAATAATACTTTACCCTCTTTAATCCTCCTTTCATCAAATAAATTAAATAAATAATACATTTATTTAATTCCTCACATGTGTCATTTTCATCTAATCTTAATCCATCTCCTAATCTCTTCATTAAGGATGTGCACATGCCTAATCCTTGATTAGGATGTGTCACATCCTCCAATTTTTGCAAGTTGGCTCATAATCCTCATTTATCTTCTAATTACTGATTAATTAATCTTAATCAGTACCTTGGTCAACTCTCTCCATACCCCAAGGAATTTTTAATTCCTTTTTATTCCTCCTAGAATCCCCTTTTCCCATGCATCTTCTAGAATTTTTGACTTGTCACATCAAGTCACATGTGACAAACTCCCACCTTTTGGGAACATTGTCTTATCCACTAGATTTTTCCAATCATTGTGAATTTAAAATTCACTTTTATTTACCCAAGGTTCTTCCCATATCCCAATGTACTTGGAAGGTACTTGTCCTTCCTCCACCTCATGTACTTCTCTTCCACCTCACTTACACCTCATCTCCTCTTAGCCACTTCACCATCCACATGTCAAGATGAGAGGGCTTGTGAGTTCTCAACCCACCATAGCCCTTCATCTTGACCTTGTTGGATGAATCTCAACCGTTGAATTCTCTAGAGAATTCAAATTCTTTTATAAATCCCCCCTCCTCAAGGGCATTTTCAACACTCTCATTTTGAGCAACCTTATGCTGCCAATTTGCATTCTCAAAAATTTACTATCATTTAGTCATCCACTTTAATCATTTTGCATAAGTTGATCTTGCATTTAGTCACTCAAGAAGCCATCTAAGGAGCACATAAAGTCATCCAAGTCAAGGGCCAACCAAGGAGTCTTCGACAGTAAGGAAAGGTATAATCATTTGCATCGTATTTTATATATTTTCCTTCCTATTATATCACTCTTTAGGCTAATCATTGAAGTGTTCTTGGTATTCTTCCACTTGCATTTTTAGTTATTTTGCACATTAGAATAGGGTAAAATTCCAAGGTACACAATTAGCATTAGGGTTAGGATTTGGTTTACAATTATGATTATGGTGGGGGTTAGGGTTTAGACTTATGATTAGGGTTATAATTATCGTTAGGGTTTAGTGTTATACATTGAATAAATTCATATAATTAGGGTTATGATTAGGGTTACAATTTATATCACAGTTAGGGTTAGCATTAGGGTTAAATTTTATATCATGCTCAGGTTTAGCATTAGATTTAGGGCTAACCATTTAGGATTAGGGTTTAACATTTAAGTTTATGATTATGGTTAAGGTTAGGGTTTAGGCTTATGGTTAGGGTTATAGTTACAGTTAGGGTTTAGTGTTAAGGTAAGTGTTAGCATTAGATTTATGGTTAGGGTTAGAATTTTGTTCTATGGTTAGGATTATGTTTAGGGTCTACATTAATGTTAGGGTTAGGGTAAAATAGAAAAAATATTTAGAAGATTCTAATATTTTATATTAAATTTAAATATTTTTGTTTTCTATCTTATTTTAAAAAAAATAAACAAAAATTATATTGAAAGAATTTATATTTATTTTATATATATATATATATATATATATTTTTTAAAAATAAAGATTTACCTAAAATCTTATATATTAAATATTTAAAATTTTGTTCTAAAAATTTGAACATCATAATTGTCTTCAATAATCAAAATTATAAATTATAAATAAAAACTTATTTTTATCAAAATTTCTAGTATTAATTTAAAATATGAAAATTTTAATATTTAAATTAATTTAATAGAAACAATTTTTTTAAAATTTAAATATTTTTTATACTAAATATTTTTATATATTTTACATTAAAATAAAATTAAAATTTTTTATTAAATTTTATTAATATTTTAAGTATTTTCCTAGTTTTAAAATTATTATCAAATATTGAAAATTAAAATAAATTAAAATAAATATAATATATATTTAATAAAAAAACAAAATTAAAATATAATCTTATGTTTTAAATAGATTTCATTTAATTTTTATACTCTTCTATGCAAAACTTCACGGCATAATCTACAACGTAGAAAATAAAAATGAGGGAGTCTGCACGAAGTTAGGCGAGAAAATCGGTAAAAGCATCCATGCCATGCAACCATCCCAACGCCGTATTTTTCTGACAAAAGGACTGATGGCCCACGGGTGTACGTCAGTTGGATTTGTATGATGCATAGCCATTGCCGTGAAGTTCGCTTGCACAACGAAAAATTCTCCCTCGATATTGAACTGGATAAATTTGAAATTCAAATTTATTTGCAGAGTAACAATGGCAGCAAATTTGATCGTTATAATGGATTGGATGTAGTCATGAATGGCCTATATCAACACCATCAACAGACTCAACTTCGCTGATGTGAATCCCTCATTCTCCTCTCTCAATCGAATTCCAAAATCGAAATCTAAATACCAACCATGTGCCATAACCATACTATCCAGGGAAGGTCGATTGGAAGAAGCTCTGCACATTTTACATACAGCAGAATATCGATGCATTCCTCTGGACTTTACTGCCTATTCTTCGCTCTTAAACACCTGTATCCAACTGAAAGCACTTGCACAAGGCAAGAGAGTCCATGCCCACATGCTTATATTCAGTGGGCTTCACCGAAATGTATGTCTACAAGTCAAATTACTCACAATGTATGACATGTGTGGAAGTCTGGACAATGCACGCCAAGTATTTGACAAAATACAGAAACCCAATGTTTTAGCTTGGAATGCCATCGTTAGAGGATATGCATGAAATGGACCAGAAACAGGGTCCCTTGCACTGTATTATAAAATGCAAGAGTTAGGCATAAAACCAAATAATTTCACAGACCCATTTGTACTCAAGGCATGTGCTGGTATATTGAATCTGCATGAAGGTAGAGAGTTTCATTCTGATGTAATTAGGAATAATTTGGAGTCTGATGTTTATGTTGCTGCTGCTCTTGTGGATATGTATAGCAAATCTGGGAGCGTTGACGATGCACGCAATATGTTTGACAAAATGTCCACACGAGATGTAGTCTCATGGAATGCAATGATTGCAGGATATGCTCACAATGGATGTGCCAATGATGCCCTGAGGACTTTTTTCCAAATGCAGGAGGCGGGAGTGAAATTGAACCGGGCATCTGTTGTGAGTGTTCTTCCAGCTTGTGCAGATTTGCCGGCTCTACAACAAGGTAGGGAGATCCATGATTATGTTATAAGGAATAGATTTCAGGGGTAGGGCAACGTGGGGAATGCTCTGGTTGATATGTATGCAAAATGCGGGAGTATAGGGACTGCACGCAAGGAGTTTGACGGAATGTCTAATAGAGATGTGGTGTCATGGAATGCAATAATTGCAGAGTATGCAATGCATGGGCAGGGCGTAGCTGCCCTTGCACTTTTTTCTCAACTGCAGCAGATAACATGCTTGAAGCCTGATCATATCACCTTTGTTGGAGTGTTGTCTGCCTGCAGTAATGCGGATTTGCTCGATGCAGGGTGCGGGTATTTTAATTTGATGAGTGGGGATTATTGTATCCTTCCCAGGGTGAAACATTATACTTGCACGTTAATCTTCTTGGCCGAACTGGGCATTTGACTGAAGCACATGATTTGATTAAAAACTGCCATTTAAACCCGGTGCTTGTGTGTTAGGATCACTGCTTTTTGCCCGTCAAGCTCATGGCAATATTGAGTTAGGGGAATTGGTGTCGGAATGGCTTCTGGAGGTTGAGCCAGACAATGCTGGAAACTATATTATTCTCTCAAACATCTATGCAGCAGCTGGAAGGTGGAGTGATGTTGGAAACTTGAGAACAATGCTCAAGGGCAGGGAAATGAAAAAGAGTACAGGATGTAGCTGGATTGAGATCAGAAACAAGTTTCATGCTTTTGTTACAGCGGACATATCACACTGACAATCAGAGGAGACCTATGCAGTTTTGCGGAGTCTGGAAAAACAGATGAAAGTTCAAGGTTATGTAGCTGACACAAGCTTTGTGCTGCATGATGTGGACGAGGAAGAGAAGAAGAATGCCATCTGCAGCCATAGTGAGAAGTTAGCCATTGCCTTTGGGCTTATTAACAAAAGCCCTGGGACACCCATCCAGGTTACTAAAAATCTCCGTGTCTGTGGTGGCTGCCACACTGCTATACAATTCAGCTCCAAGATTGCAAGCCGAGAAATGTATTGGGAGCTGTAAACCGCTTCCATCATTTCAGGCATATGGTTTGTTCGTGTGGGGATTACTGCTGATTTTCTAATTAAAACCACCGACAGAGAGAAGGGTGTGTAACTACTGTGCTGACCTTTGATTAGCAGGCAGAAAATAACCATTACTTTGTTTCGGCCGGGCTTAACCAGCACACTCTAAGCGTTGACCGCTTAGGTGGCTGGTGTGGGCCCATTTCATTCGTTCTTTTCACTCTGTTCCCCATAGCACTCCCGTTAACTGTTGTAGTCAGCAGTTGACCGCCAATTTCCCGCTTATAATTCAAACCAAATTCAAAACTGTGCCCGCGAAGAAAAAGTTTGGTGAATGCTTGTAAAGAGTTTGATTATATAAAACTTAATGCAGCGAACGAAAGGCATGTTGAAATGCTCTGATAGATATGTATTCAAAATGTGGAAGCATAGACAAGGGAAGTCAACCGTTAGATCAAATGCCTCGAAGAAATGTCGTCTCATGGAATGCATGATTCCAGGATATACAGAAATGAGAAATGAGGTAGAAAATTTCAAGCAAATACAACTGGCAGTGGTAAAGCCGGACTACGCAGCCTTTGCGAGCAGCCTCCCTGCCTGTCCAAAAATGGGAGCTTTGGAACAGGGTTTGGACATCCATCAAATGATGGACAAAGGAATTTTGTCAGATTGTAGTTGCAACTGCCCTGGTAGACATGTATGCAAAATGTGGAAGCATATACAACGACGGTAACTGTTTGACAAAATGCCTCTAAAAAAAAACTTTTTAATGGAATGTCATGATTGCAGCATATGCCTTAAAAAAATAACTGTTTAACAGAATGCCTCGAATAAAGATGTTCTGAGAGTGCCCTAATTGTAGATTATTCATAAAGTCGACTTTTTAAAAAGGCTTTAAGAACTTTCAAGCAAATACATTTGGCAGGTGTAAAGATAGACTCTGCAACCTTTGTGAGCATCCTCCTAGCCTGTGCCAAAATGGGAGCTTTGGAACAGGGTATGGACATCCATCAAAGCATTAAGGATAGAGCAATTTTGTTCGATGTAGTTGCAACTGCTTTGGTAGAAATGTATGCAAAATGTGGAAGCACAGACAAGGGTCGGGAACTGCTATGAAACCATATAGGAACTCTACATTCTTATTTTATTTTTCATTTCTTCAAAATTGTAGCATTCTTTTGTTTATTGTTATTTATCTTTTTTTTTTTTTAAATCACCTGTAATAAAGGTATGGTTGCACTCTGCAGGTGTGCCAATATTCTTATATTAAAATTGAACTTTGTTCCTTCTATTAGCGACCTCAATTTTTTCAATAGGTCCTTTTATTATTTTTTATCAACTAGTTTATCTAGTTTCCATCCTTCATTCTTATTACCTTTAAATGTCTTTGAACAATCTTGTTGTTCATAAATTTAATTGCTGGTAAATCAACCAATTTCTTAGTTTGTTATCATTTCCCAATTGAGTCTTATTTAGATTAATAATTTAGCTTAAATAAGACATGTTAAGCAATCTAACTAGAAAGATAAAGAATTTTGTTATTTAGTTCGTAGAGAATTTTGTGTGTTTGGGTTAACTTAAGTAAACCTATTTATGGTAGATTTGTAGTTGAATCCTAAGATAGATAATTGAAAAGGCTTTCCTATGGTTAAATTATGTAGGCTATCTATTTTCTATCTATATTTGTAATGAACTTGACATGAATCTTAACCTTCATTATTCATTCCTTTCATCTTCAAAAGAAATTTTCTCTCTAAACAACAAACTCTCATTCATTAATGTCAAAAAAATAGTTAATTCTACTTTGACTTTTAAATTTTATCATCATTCAACAAAACTCTTTTTTTGAGTAAACATAAACATAGTCACAACATATAGACCTTATCACAATTAGTTTAGTGTTCATTTACTACACTATTGTTTGTCTTTTATTTTCACCTAACAATAAAAACTCTACATTTTTCTACTAAAATTTCCCATAATATATGAGGATGTATCATTTTGATGTTCTTTAATAGAAATTATTGTCCTTCCCCTTTGACTATCCCTTCCTCATATATTATTTATTATAGGGACCCTCACTTAAACTTGTCCATGTATTTTCCTTCATTACCCTTCCTCCATTGTCATCCACCCACATGTTGTCCCACTCTACATGTCTCACAACGAGGACCACTTTGATAACGATTCCCTATTAAATGATTATAAGTTTGTCACTCAACAGAATTGATCACCACTTGTCTCTCCTCCAAAGTAGCCTACCTGACAATGTCATCTACTCCTTAACAAATATCACCATCACCCATCTTGAGCCCGGCTAGGGATATTACAAGGTATAGGATAAATTATCCACACACATCTCTCTCTATAGTCTAGTTCTCCTACATTCATCCCTCTCTTCTAGCCAACTTCTTTTCTTTTTCCTACCACTCAATATTCCTTCACCTAATTTTTCATGCCTACTCCTCATCCAACCCACATTCACTCCATTCCTCCTTTTAACTATGATCATGTCCCTTTAGGTAACCACTTTACCTCCTACCCCTATGTGTCACCCTTTCAACCCTTCACTTATCTTTCTTGATCCTCTCTTACCGCTATTATCAATCCCTCTCCTATCATTCCATTAACCCTGCAACCCTTGCAACACTCTTACCAAAACATGATTTTTTTACATCTACCCTCAATGTCCCAACCTATGCTCCTAACCAAGTATCACTTACCACCTAGTTCAAGAAATGTCTATAATGAAATGCTAGCTATCTATTCTCCCACCATCCTAAACCCCAGGGGATGGAACCTTAAACCTCCTTCACAACATAATATGTTTCGCTATAATAAATCACCTAAAAGAATCATAGTTCATCATGTTAAATATTGACATACATGTATGATTGGATAAGTGATCCTAAGATACATGTTCAATACTTTATAGATCAATGTGGATTGATTATTACTTTGATGATATATTAATATCTAACTTTTCTATATTCATTTTAAAGAAAAAATAAACAAAAAATGGTCCTATTCTATGGGTTCCTTCCTCTATCTTATCTTTTCATGGAGCATATTCAAGTCAACATAGGGTTGTAGGTTAGTTTCATCAACATGTTATGCATTGCAATCAAGGCGTAAATGAGAAGGTGATGGATTTTATTTTTTATTATCAATGCATTATTTCATAGATCTCCTATCTTCTTCTCAACTCTAATGGTGAGAGAGTATTTATTAGGAATCTTTTCCGAAAGATGCGCAATCAAAATCTCTTGCATAAATATCCAACTTTTATAACACTTTGTACCACCTTGTATGATTATACATAGGTGATGGATCATTTTAAGGCCATCTCATCTTTTACCTCTAATGCCTCTATTTATTTAGCCCCATTCTCTTCTCAAGAAACCAATAATTCTACAAATAAGAACACCAATAACTTATATTTTTCTCTTTAACCCAACCCTAATAAAAATAATAATTAAAGTAACTAAAACTGCCCTACTCCTCCTCATCATTTGAACTTACTATCTCCCTTTCTTCACAAGCTAACACTAATTGGATGAATCTAGAAAAGCCCCCAATTCCATCTTTCAAGAGTTTATTTCAAATAACCTTATCCAACCCTTGAACCCTAACCTCTTCTTATTCTACCAAATTTTCTAGTTCTTTTAGTCTATGGACCCATTTTTCTTTGAAACATGCCTTACTATCATCCTCTCCTTTTTTTCTTTCTTAATTATCTCTTTGGACTTCCTTCTCACCAAATTATGTGCATCCTTACCAAAATAATTTTTCTTCTTGTTCACTTTCATAAATTCTCCTAGGAAATGCTTCTGTTAATCCAACGCTATGTAATTATTGAAGTTCTTTTTCTCCTTTTCTTAAGTTTCAACATGGAATTTTTCTTGAGTGTTTCCTTTTTTCCTTTGTATTATTTTCTAATTTCTCTTTTTTCAACGAGGATTCTCCTATTCTACATTTGTTTTCTATATTTGATTTCTCACATTGTCTAACATTTTATCATTTACTTTAGTTATTCATTACTAATTTAGCATCATAGGTGTACATTTAGACTATAAAATTATTCACTTTTTTATCATGGTACCAACACATTCGTATTGAACTATTAAATTTGGGACAACTAGAAGTATCATGTGATTTATCATCACAAAAATCACATGTGGAATTTCCTCATTTTTTCTTATGCACTCATTAGCATAATGTCCTAGTTTACCTTTGTTATAATATTTTGGCCTTTCAACCCTTCCTCTTTCTTCGGTACCTCTATGCTTATTGTGGTAGCCTCCCCTACCACCACCTTCTCAATAGTTACCATGGTAACTCATGGAGGGTCCTATATCTTGAATTTGTGGTACCACATACTGTATACTATTAAGTGGTCTTATACTTGCTCTCAATTGAAGTTCCCACTAGCCATGTTCCAAATAAACATTCAATGCTCTTATAGCTAAATTGTATAATCTATCCATACCAATATCCAGAAAATGCTTCCCTAGTCAATCTATGAATCATTGGTTCATATTCATCTTGTTCATGAAGTAACATTAGACAACTTTGTTTTTCATGTTTGTCCCACTTTATATTTTTTTCATGTTTGTCCCACTTTATATTTTTAAGTATCCACTTACTATCTTTCTATGGGATTTCTTAAGTTCCCCTCTTAGTGTTGTAGTCCTCTTGGTGCCTTTGATGATCAAGCATTCATTCCTTAGATGTTCTTCCCTATTATAATTTTTAAACAAAAAATTACTTCTTTGAGATGGGGGAGAAGTCTCATCCTTCTCAAATTTTATTAGAATTTCTTACTTCAACATTATGTTTTCCAACTCTAATTTGAAATTATCAATTTCATCCATTCCTCCTAAATCATTCTCCCATATCTTTGACTAGGATTATATTCTAGTGATTAGTTCTACTGCATCGTTATATAAAGAGGAAATATTATCATCTACTTATGTTATAATGTGAGGGGATAACCCTAAAATAAACTACCCAATTAATTTGTTTTATGTCAATGTTTCTACTAGTTTTCTAGCCACACTTTTAAATTATTGTTCATAAAATTTTACTAATCCCTCATTTTTTTTCATCTCCCATAATCTTGATGATTTTTGTTCATACATTAGGTGAATGGAAATTTCTCACAAATAAGTCACTCAATTCTTTCCATATTTTTATCAAGGTCATTATTTAATATTCCATCTTAGTGCCTCATCATTAAGGGTATCCACAAAATCATATAGTTGGGTCTAGTCATCATTAATGTCAACCCCACTCCAATGAAAGTCCAAGGTAAAGAGATGTTTGCCAACATCCTTGGTGTATTTACCAAAAATAGGGAGCTTAGTCATAGGTGCATCCATATTTGGAGGAGGTAAATGTGTTCTTGATTTATTTTGTATGGTTAGGTTGTATCCTTTCTCTTAATCTAGTCTCTACTCTTGTATCTCTTTCTCTCTTTTTATCATGGCTTTTTTGTCTAGTTTTTGGTGACTTATTTTATTCTATTTCTAAATATTATCTCCTCTTCTTCACCAATTAACAACTATTTTACTTCCTCCCTTATTTACTTCCTCTTCTTCCCTATAGCAACCACATCAATCATATCCCTAAAAATAAGGTCAAAGTTCTCTAAGTTCACTGTTACCATATATTCTTTCAATTTCCTTATCATTTTAGTTAGATTTTTCTCTATAGTTCTAATTTATGCTATAAACCACTCTATTTATTTAATATTCATGTTCATGCCATGTCCATTGAGGATATACCTATCTCAATACTAGGGATTGTATTCATTGCATCCCTCTTGATACACTCTCTTGATGCTTCTCACACTTTTTCTAACATTTTCCATTATCTTTCTTCTCAATCATAGGGTTGTTTCAACATTATTTCTTCTTCCTTATTTTATATCATGATCATTAAATTCTTTTCAAAACCTATCTTGATCATCTCACCAATAAATTATTTTACTCTCTTGTTATCCAAAATTTCCATAAATATTTAATTCACTTAATTTATCCATCCTTTACTGTCTTTCTTTAATACCTTTCTTTATCAAGGTGTAGCAAAAGACACCTAATACCATCACATATTTCTTTTAAATACCTACAGTGATCTCTATCTTATTTTATATTCTAGCAAAGTAATTTTACAAGACATAACTTTTAGTGCACTTATAGGTTTTCATTAGTCTTCATTAGGCTACTCTTTTTATTTTTCAACTTAATAGGAATATGATTTTTTAGAAAGAAATTAATAGGGACATCATGGCTCAGTCTAAAATTCTTCTTCAAGGGCTAATGCATTGCACAGGACTAAGGATATGAAATATTTTATCAGTAGCAATCTAGATCATTAATGAGGGTGGTCCCTACAAGAAAATTTATATAAATTGAGGGTAGATTTCCTATCTATCTAAGTCTAAACTTAAAGCTATTTGTGTCAAAGAAATGTGAAAAGGGATAGAGTTTGTGTGGATATGATTAGAGGTTTCTTGGATAAGTATATAGGTTGCTTGGATATGGGTGCCTTTTGATTAGTCAGTCTTTTAATTTTTAGAAAATCATTCTTATAGAAAACATTACTTAGATAGGGAGGCTATCAAATCTAATCACATCAAAATGCACTTTCCCACTTGCTTTTGGTGGTTAAGAAAGTGACTAGGTGACAGATAGAAAATGTCACTATATGCATATGACATTGACTTGGTCATTAACATATTATCTTGTGGTTGGTTTTAATTGGTTGGTAGAATCTATAGAAGTCTAAGTTGCATTGAGTAGTTGGGAACTAAGGTTTAGGCTTACCACATGTTGACTTACTTTTAGGGAAGTTTGTTTAAAGAGCCTTACAGTTTGAAAGGAAAATATGCAAATAGCAAGGATTGGTGAAAAGGATACACCATATTGATAGAAGAAGAAATAGGATCAAGGTGAGGGAAAATTTGATACCACTAAATAATATGGACAAAAAGGTAAAGGAAAGGGGTCAAGGATCAAGGATATTGAATTCTAGATGCACTTTTCGGTAAATGAAAATACAGAAGTCTTAAAATCTATGACTCAAGAGAAATAGGTTAGGGGTCACTAAATTGGATACTTTAGAAATTTCTATAGTTTGAGATATTTAGGCACATGACAAGTATAACAAAAGGCAAAGCACTACAACAAGAATATTTTTGAATAAGAGGGTCCATTGAAGGAGTTCTTAAATTGGTTATAGATGATGGCCAAAACATATCTTTATTAAGAAAGAAAAAACTAGAATTAGATAAAATTGCACTTACTAATATAGACCCCAACATCACCTAGAATGGGGCAAGACAAAGATATCACATAGCAACTATAAGGACAAAAGTAAAAATCTTTCATCAAATATCAATGAGGGACTCTATAAGCAACAAAATCAAACTAAAAAAGAATTAGAAACACACTAGAGTCCTTACACTAAGAATGGCATGCAAGGTAAAGGCTCAAAAGGACAAACACCAATGTAGGGGTTCCTAATTTTATCTAAAATTAGAGATGGTGTTGCAAAGCATAAAGAAATGAAAACTTTATTAGAGAATGTTCCCAAACATTCTAGGATAAGTAAACCAACTTAGGAACCCATATATTGAGATTTATCATACTTACTTCATACAAGAAATTAATCATCATGAATTAACAAGGCTAGGAGTAATCCATGGCAAAATGTGTGGAATTGAGTTCATTTCCTCTCCATGAAAACAACTAAACTAATCATTAGAAGTATGAATTGCAACAATATTAAAGATAAATTTCATTGTAGTCTGGAAATCAACACATACTCAAAGGTTCTTAACAACTCTAATAGTTGTTGTAGGGGGCATGTTTGGAAAATCAAAAGCAATTGTCAACTTTTCACTATGGTGGCAAACATATAATTTGTTTTCCTCCCTTTCCACACCACTCAGTAAATGTCTTTCATTTGGAAAATACCCTATTGCCTTCATCTCAATCCAAATTCTTCAACTTTTGCATAGATGTTTGAGAGAAGAACATAAGTCACATATTTTTTAGGATATATATATATATATATCATTGTAAATACTCGTGAGCCTATATCCACATGTGATCTGCAGGTAGCAAGAAAACAGATCCATCCAAATAAAAAAGCAGCATTGTTGTAAATAATCCTCAGCCTATATTCATATGTGATCTGTAGGCAGCAAGAAAACAGATCCACACAACCACCATAGGTTTAACTAGCATCTTAATGATAAAGTTTACGGTGTACTCAAGATAGCATGAGCAAGTAGGTCAAGCATGCACATAGAGAGATCAAATGTAAATGTAATACAATAAGAGTTATCCATGTGATTGAATATGTATATAGTCCACATGCACTAAACCTGCATGGCTGCATGCACATATTTATAATGTCAGAATATGTTCCAAAGTGCTGCATTAATTCAAATATTTTGAGAGCACCCTTGGAAAATCCATTTTGTACATTTCCCACAAACATTGCATTCGATGAAAGCACATTTCTTTGAGGCATTTTGTCAAACAATTTACATGCGTTGCCCATGCTTTCATATTTTCCATAAATGTCTACCAGAGCATTTCCAACGATAATATCTGACAAAAATCCCCTTTTTGTTAAACTTTGATGGATGTCTATACCTCGTTCTTAAGCTCCCATATTGATACAGGCGGGGAGTATGCTGCTAATTTGTAAAGCCTTGTCACGAATCCATTTTGTGCATATCCTGCAATCATGACATTCCATTAAAAAGTTTTCTTTTTTAGGCATTCTGTCAAACAGTTACCGTCGTTGTCTATGCTTCCACATTTTGCATACATGTCTACCAGGGTAGTTGCAACTACAATCTGACAAAATGCCTCTGTCCATCATTTGATGGATGTCCAAACCCTGTTCTAAAGCTCCCATTTTTGGACAGGTAGGGAGGTTGCTGGCAAAGGCTGCATAGTCCGGCTTTACAACTGCCAGTTGCATTTGCTTGAAATTTTCTGCCTCATTTCTGTATATCCCATTCCATGAGACGACATTTCTTTGAGGCATTTGATCGAATGGTTGATGTCCCTTGTCTATGCTTCCACATTTTGCATACATATCTATCAGAGCATTTCAGCATGCCTTTCATTCACTGCATTAAGTTTTATATAATCAAACTCTTTACGAGCATTCACCAAACTTTTTCTGCGCGGGAACGGTTTTGAATTTGGTTTGAATTATAAGTGGGAAATTGGCGGTTAACTGCTGACTACAACAGTTAACGGGAGTGCTATGGGGAATAATAATAATAATAATAATAATATTATTTTATAGTCCACGAATACCAGGCGATCTGTTTTTGGGTCTACAGACAGCTTACAGTATATATGGGACTCCTCATACTCCCAATCTGAGGGAGGCACCCAACTCGTGCTCCACAATATGAGGTGTACATACCTTACCCCCTGCAGGATTTGAACTTGTGACCTCTCTTTCAAGAGTACAAATTCTCCACCATTAGGCCAACTCAAGCTGTACACCAGAGTGAAAAGAACGGATGAAATGGGCCCACACCAGCCACCTAAGCGGTCAACGCTTAGAGTGTGCTGGTTAAGCCCGGGCCTTTGTTTCAACTTTTCAATATAATATACTTTCAAAGTCCAGTGCATAATAATTTTCGAGTACTTTTTTATTGTGTATGCACAGTGTACTTGTAGTACAGTTTCAACAATATTTGTGAATCAAGCACCATCATCTAAATGTCCAGGAGAATCCTAGTGCTTGAATCAAGCACTCTCTAAGACTTTGGTTTGAGTGGGTTATTCTAGCATGCTTCTGAATTACTAGGCAGACATCTCGCTTCAAGCACTCTCTAAGACTTTGGTTGGAGTGGGTTATTCCCATTTGTTAGTAACACATGACTAACCGTGACGCTCTGCTGCTCGCAGTTACTTCCCATTGACTGTTTTTCTAGCTTAATTTTTAGTCTTTAGGGTAAACATCTACGAGCATGAAACTTTAATTTACATTTTTTTCAGTCCATCTTCTGCCCAGATCGAATGTTTAACAAAGTTAAAACTACAATGTAGATTTAATTTTTTCATATATAAAATATAAATTCAATTATAACATATTTATGAATAAAAAGAAAAGTGAAGAATAAAAATATAAATTCAATTATCATCACAAATTGCTACTTATTTATAAATTAAAAGTGTGAAAATGTTAAGATAAAATTGATGTGTGAACATGCACCACTTCATATCACTTGAGTGAATCCAAAAGTTTTTTTCCATTCTCTATCTTCGTTTTGTCTCCAACTATATTTTCTTATTGAAAAGTAAAATAAATACGCAATTGCAATAAATGTTACATACAAGTGTACTCCATCATCTGAATATAAAACATGTATATTTCCACAAATTTTTTAAAAAATTACAAAAATTATGTTAAAAATGAGTCCCAAACCCAATTCTGCACTTGGAGCACCCCTTGCCCCATTTTGCAGTACATACCCTTGTTGGAACACCCTGCATACCAACTTGGAATGCCCAGTTCCACTTTTAGATCCAGCACTGTACCTCTGCTGAAACGCCTAGTTCCAATCCTGAAACATTTGGGACGCCTTGGTCCACTTTTTGAAGTACTCCTGGTACTCATTTTGATCCTGCTCCCCAAGACCCAATTTTCACTTGAAGCGCCCATCCCATGAGCTCAAGTCCCCTTATATCTGCTTTAAACATTTCCCAACTTTAATCAACAGATTTCTTCAACTTCATAAAACAAAAACAAAATTGGAACCAGTTTACACATACGGCCCCCAAAATTGTCGTCGATCAAAACAGCTTATAAAACCAAACGCATACTAATCCAGGCAATCACACCAC